>JABBWB010000032.1:0-232986 GCA_016628085.1 Suillus occidentalis
TCATTGTTTAGTGCAGCCTCAAGTGCAATCTTGGCAACTTCAAATTCGAGCCTAGATTGGAATGGATACCAAGGCCGTCTGTCAGGTGGAGGGACCAAAGAGGGAGCTGGATGACGCTTGAATGTCTCGAATGAGTGAACAGTAGTCTTGATGCCGCTGCTTGGATGGTGTTCGACCTTGATGTCGTCACGCACATGGGCTGGGAATGTGTTTGCGACAGGTTCAGGCTCAATTACCGTAGCATGATCTGGAATTTGATGGTCTAAGTGTCAATGATAATAGCGAGGTTGATGAAAACACCTGTGAGACTCACCAATCATGATGCCATAATCCAAGTCTGCATCAGGATCATGCGCAAAGTCAGGAGGATTTCTGTTTTCAACTAGGAGAGTTGGTGAGCATGACGAATTACAACAAATTGAACAATACCGTACTATTATGTGGGGCAGATTCAAACCGATTGTTGTTGGTAGGGTTATTCAGGGCTGTCCTTCGCCCCTCGAGTATTACTGCTGGATATTGTAATAGTGTCAGCTTTGACACCACAGTATGAAGTCCAAGAGCTCTTACCTTTATCTTTTCGAATAGCGTCTACAACAACCTGATCTCGCCGTCTCTTATCCGCACGTGCCTCGCAGGCTTTTCAATGGGTAGTCCAGCCTCTTGGTTTGATATTTTGGTCACATATATCACACAGTTTCGAGCGCTCAGGGCCCATTTGGATACAGAATTATAGAGGGAGGATGGAAACTTGAAGATTGAAGAAAGAAAGAGCTGGCAGGCGTTGAGGCACTACACATATGCTTGTTGTCGGTTATCATAGACTTACAAATCCTTGCAATACATTGAAACTCAGCCAGGACCATTACCATGTTATTTCAGCAGGCATTTAAATGACGTCTAAACATAGCTGATTGCAACCGCTTTCGTAAATTTCCGACATATGCACAACTCAATTTGCTCGAAGTATAAAAGATGATATTTGGTGAGAGCAGAATTGTGTGATGTTATACTTCCCACGGCTACCAAATCAAGGACTCATCAGTTCTCTGATGGTTGGCGGGCATTGCCCACCACCAGCCATAGTCCAGGGATTCGATGAATTATGCACAGCACATGCATTCCAGTCTTATGTAGTTGATAGTATTACAACAAACAGATAATGATACAACAATTACAAATTAGGTCCTGGCACACAACTGGCTGCGACATAGGTGATTTGAACAGTAGTCAATTATTGCCCCAACGTCGGCGGTCACGCGTCCTTACATTACGAAAGCCACGATTCCGAAGTCCGCGATTGACCAGCGTCCATGACTCCATCACCCCTTCTTCATCGAACAATGCACCCGGTGAGCTACCAATCCGATGGGCAAGATTCACCTCCGGTAGATTAGGGAAGAGACTACTAAGGACAAGAGCTACGTCCAATGGAGAGTCAATGAGTGAACTGCCGAGGTCAAGCTCTTGCAGACCATCATAATAGATACCATTTTCGGGAGATTCGACGTCTATGCCATCAAGTTGCGTGGCGTCGATGACAAGAGAGAGAGATACCAAATCAGGGCAACTCCCAAGCACATTGATCAGCCCATGGAAGGTAGGCAGCACATTCATAGTGGAGTCGCGATAATAGCTGAGTTTCAATGTTTTGAGCTTCGGTCATGCTTTTACCAGCTCGCTTAGTTCACCATCGGAGATCGAGATGGTACATGCTGTCGCGATATCAAAATGAGTTAAATTGCGAAGAAGGTGCAGAGGGCCAAAGTTACTCCGTTGGACGGATACATTGCGAAAGGTGTCGTGAGATTGTTCGCAGAGTGTTATGCCCTCGAGAGTGTCATTGTCGCATTGTTGTACAAGCATGGCGCAGAACCCGAAAATAGAATCGGGTTCCTGTTCAAATACGTTAGAAAACATGGCCGCAATATGTTTACTTCGGACAGTCTGAAGAGAACGTAAGAAGTCTGTTATGTGGTCGAGTCTGATATCTTGAAGACCCAAGAGTTCCAGATGTTGACCAAGTGACTGAGATGGCAATCCCGTGCCTCGGAGATCAGATGACCCTATGTAAAGCCAAAGTTCCTTCAGAGACTGAAGCTGCATAATGTGC
This sequence comes from Suillus occidentalis, assembly GCA_016628085.1. Lineage (NCBI taxonomy): Eukaryota > Fungi > Basidiomycota > Agaricomycetes > Boletales > Suillaceae > Suillus > Suillus occidentalis. Next base: position 2,114 of record JABBWB010000032.1, read on the forward strand.
GCCATCCCTCGATCTTCTAACTCATACGGTCAAGACGGAAAGACGATGGAGTCGACGTATCACCTGCGTCAGGATGGGCGCAATCTCATGGTTCGGCGTCGGGTAGTCTATTTGGAAGGAAGTGAGATTAGGACATGCGGTCCCGATTTTGGACAAGAGTGACGTCAACGCTGGCGAAATCAAGGAAATTTGCAGATCTAAAGAAACCAGGGAAGGAACAAGTGTCATGCGCAAGAATTCGATGGCGAGGTGTGTTTTCCCAAGCCAAACATCGAAGTTTTGGAAACATCGAGGATGGGTAAGGGTAAGACAACATTAACACATGAATATGCCCAATAATGGGCGATGGATCTCCAAATTGTGACATTGAGTGTACCCGGGATGCGTATTGACAAAAAATGGTCCAGGCCTTGGTATCGATGGACTGGAGCAGTATCTACACAAATCACTGAGTGTGGAAAGTAGCGCGAATATGAAATGCTTACCAGTTCTCCTTGGGAACTGAAACCCCAGTGAGGGTTGGTATACAGTTGACCAATGGCTCTATGGATGGCAAATTCCTCCATAGGGCGTCAAGTGCTGGACCTTCAAATGCGCGACACGTCAAAGCAAGGCTAGGAAGTGAGCTGCGATCAGTGTGCCAGCTGATCTGGTCCATCAGTTCGGCGATGCTTAGAGCTTGATGCATGAGATTGAAAGGGCAAATCTAGGATGGGGATGATGCAAAACAGGAGCTCCGGTACATGACTGAGATGTGAGCACTCAGTGTGATGCCTCTATAAAGGCTGACAGCGCCACCCTAAACCTGGGGTGAATTCCAGTAGGTGCTTCCAGGAAGCATCAAAGACCGCTACACATGATCGATGACATGTCGAGTGCATTTGTGTGGAAGGCAATGATAAATGTAGTGACAGATGATCCTGTTGAGGCGCAGGTGTTGATGTTAATCTAAAACAGCCGCATGGTGCTATCAGCAAGCTTGGACCTACAACATGAAATTGCCATAGAAGTGAAATGGAAGACTGCGGCCATAACTATGCATAACCCAAGGCGAGTCATTCAAGTCGTAGTGACTATACTAGAATTCTGCTTGGGGTGCAACTACAAACAATTGAACAATAGGTTTATTGTGGCGGAGGTGTATTTGTACATATTTGTGAGCTGATTAGGCCATGATTTGATTCGATCGATGTATTAGAAGTTGACGCCGCAGTTCATTTTGTATTTTGTTGTTATCTTCTGAATAACTGCTTTCTTCTGCTCCGTTATACATTCTAACAGCTCACCACTTAACCACCAGCGATACCCTTTTAACCCGAATTTTCTCATCATTTTCTTATATCTTTATATCGACTCTTTTGTATTTCCAACATGTCTTTCGCCGAGGTTGGTTCCGAATCCCTTAGGCCGATCCTTCTACGCTCAAGTACGCCAGGTATGTGTATTTCTTCATTAACTATGTATATTTTCAAGCTTATTCCGCTCCATTTCTTCTCTACAGCCCCCAATGAGAAAGGTAAGCTCTTAATCTCAATACCAACGAGCACCGAACTTAGTGTCATATTTCGTAGTACTGCTATACCTAGAGGGTATGCAAAGAGAGTCTATGGGTCTCGGATCACCTACTTCGACTCTCATTCGTAATGGTCTCCCCTCTACAAGGCGCAGTGCCTTTGGTAACGACGACGGCGCCTCTGATTTAGACTCAAATGTTCAGGATGGTCGGAAGACGGAGATGTCCATCAATGCTCATTCTGCAATGGTCAGTACCAATCACTTCTAAAATTTTGCATTTTTTTTCTGGCTTTCCCATGGTGTTAAACGATGTACTGCCAGCACGAACCTGGTCCTCAGGACCCCCCAGGTCCGCGTTATGAGTCATTTGATTCTGGTCCTTCATTTGGCAACAAAGGCCCTTTGCCTGACTTTGTGCCCAGTAGCGGAGCACCTCCCTGGAATACTTGGGAGGTACGTCGCCATCGGGCTCACTTAATCCTATCTTCAGTTCTACCCTTGTACTCACTTGATTCAGCATTCTACAGTGGCCGGTGCCACAAGAGTGCCTCTTCCAAACTCTATCACCTCCCCCACCACTTTCAACATCAACATCGAACCTCCATCCACACCCAGCGGTTCAAAGTCACGCAAGTCTACTTCTCAAGCCAGTGGTGCTCCTACAAAATCACGCAAGTCAGCTGCGTCCATAGTTGAGAGTGATTCACGAGATACCGTTAGAGGTGTACGTCTGTTAGTGTCATCAGTCATACAAATGATTGATGGAAATTTTATAGCACCACAATACTCCAAGCAAGGCACATACAATACGCAGCGCAGCACCTGATGAAATTCCCTTGTCCCCTCGCCGATCACGAGCCGGATCAAGATCACAAGTCCCTACCGACTACCCTCCTTTACCTCCCAGCACATTGCTAAGTCCGTCAGGCCGAACTAGCCAGCTTCCTCTCTCTCCACGATCACACCATCATGCACCAAGCGTGTCGCCCTCTGACTCTCCAAGTCAAGCCCCATTAAAGGCTGCTAAGATGGCAGAGATAAGGGAAAAGGAGAAGATGCGCTCGGTTGTGAGTGGCGGCCCCATGAGTGACGTTGATGGGGCTGCATCAAAACGTGGAGGTCCATTGAGTGCTGCTGGTGGCCCAATGTCTCCTTCGCATCACAACCGCCCATTCTCCCCTTACCGGCATGCCGCCACCCAAGAACCCTTACTATTTACTACAACAGTGCAAGTCCAGAGGCAGGCATCTTCACAATCAAACGCATTGTCTCAGTTGAACGTGAATACATCTCAATTGAACGGTGGCGGAGGCGGCAGTAAACTTTCTCATGTGTCGCATCATTCCCATCACACTCATCAATCCCATGTCTCGCATCAGTCGCAGCATTCGCATCACACCCATCAATCCCAGTCGCGCGCGCGCTCGCCGGCACGTATGGAAGAAGATGGCAGAGCGACGCCCACACCCTCTCGTCCGCATTCTCCGTCGTTCTCCTTGAATCAGGCTGAGGAGGAGATGGTGGCAAAGGCATTGGCTGAACGAGGCGCTGGTAATCGCACCTCGTACGCTCCTAGTGCTCTCGAACCAGAAATTGTCGATTCCCACTTCCACGATATGGATCTTTGCATCTTACTTCATCAAATGGATGACAATACCACCCATGAAGTGGTGAAGAAGGCGTTGCGGAAGGCATTGAGGCAGCGCGTCAAGAAGCTGGGCATGAAGTATGACCAAGATGTGCGCTCAACTGTTTTTCTTTTATTTAAACATTGTCTCACATCCTAGTAGTCCATGCGACAGTACAGGAAGTCATTCCATGATCATGATCCTAGCGTCCATCTGGATGCGGGCTTTCAACCAAACGCAGTAAATTGCTCTTATTATTTGCAATGTTCGAATCTGACGCCAACTCTGCAACAGCAAGAGCCGCCTGAATGGGCCAAAGAGCTTATGAGCGGAATGATAAAAGTCCAAGAGCGTCTTGAAACTCTCAGCCCTCAGTCATTGAATTCGCCCATGCCACCTCGCAGCCAACACTCATACGCCGAGTCTGCTGTTTCTCGAGAGCAATACCGAGGAGAGACGGAATATTCAGAAAACATGGATCAGTACGGTCAAACCCCGCGCACTCAAACCGTGAATATCAACACACAGCCCACCGGCACGATTCCAGAGTCGATGTACCAAAATGAAACTGCTATCATCGGTACGTTTTCTTTTTTGCGCTATCGAGATGAATTTCCTGATGAACTGTAGTTGAAGAGGATGATGAAATTTATGGTGATCACACTGAACTTGAGCAACGGTTCGGCGCTGGTACGATCACCGAGACACGGGGAGGCATGAGCGAGTTTTTGAGTGGCGATCGAGACGACTCTCCGGGTCAGCAGTTCTTGGAGGAGGAGTTGTATAAGTTACGTGTCAAGCCTGGAGGAAGCCAGTCGGCCATTACGCACAAGACTTGGGAGGTTGCGAGAGATGACCAGGATGAGTTCGAGGAGGGTCAAGGAGCGTTCACTGAATCTGGTCTACCTGAAATTCCCGACTCGGGCAACTACACCGAGCGCCGTCAGCCCTCTCCGCCTTTACCGCCTATCCCCGGACAAGAGATCAGTCGGCGCGAAATGGTGCCTTCTCAAAACTCGCAAGTTTGGAATCCTGGTCATGACTATGGCGAGCCCAGTCCCCCGCCGTGGCAGCGCATCCACCAGCGCCTCCTCAGTTGGGCTATCATATGGCCGATGAGCGAGATTGATGCAGCGCTCAACAGCACAACTCGAGGACAACAGGTGGATGAAGTTGCGCTGAGCATTTGGTCGACGCAGACCTACAAGCGATACGTGAGAAGCCGCATGACAGATACTCCGGGTGGGCGCGTGGACAGGCTTTTCGTCCCTCCGAACATGGCAGATGCAATTAGCACTGCTGTGTTCAATGGCCGACACGGAGATGCGTGTGGAATGTTGAGGGATCTATGGGCGCCTTTTGGCTTCGAGGGTGCTCCGCGATTGATCGTTGTACTTGCGAAACATCGGTCGGATGCAGGTCACTGGGTTGTTCATAGGTTAGTCAGTTCGGTTCAACTTCTTTGCGCGATTTAATGAATCTTTTGCCCTAGGTTCTCACTTCCTGACGGTGCACTCACGACATATGACTCGTATCCTGAACGAACGCTTCCCGATGGACGGGTAAGTAGCCTGATTTCTTCTATGCTCAGCAAGCACTGAGTTCTCTCACAGCCTCTTGGTTGGTGGTTTGCCATCCGAGTAGCATGGCCCGGTGCCATTTATGCGAACCCAGACCACCTCATGCAAAAGATGGTTCGCTTACACCGTCCGATGCAGCTCAACATCGACAATTCCGTCGCCGCAGCTGGTATCTGGCGAAATGTGCTCATGGGCTCTCGTGCTGAACGCAGTCTTGACCTGGAGCGTCTCCGGGATTTGATCAATACGGAGGTGAAGAATCTGAGGCAGCGAAAACAGCAGGGGAAGCTGTCGATTAGCTCGCCTAAAGCGAATTGGGAGGATGTTTAGTTTAGTTGCTTTGCTTAGATTAGATTATATATTTACTGGACTCGTTGATTGTTTGGTTGTGCTGCTTCGTACTGGATCTGATGTATGTACTGTATCGTAGGATAGGTACGGCAAGGACCTGGTTTCCGTGTTGCTTCAATGTTGCTCAGTATATTGCATGTTATGATGTTTGACTTGTCATTGGTACTGGACATCTCAAATATTTGGCGGGCCATCATGAAAGAACTCGGGATACGTCAATCTACACGACTTGTCCCCCGAGTCCAGATTATAAAGTTTTCCTGACTCTTCATCGCGCCTGATAAGTAGGCAAACAGTCAGGCACCAGAAATGATAAATGGTCGAGAGCTTCACCTTGTCGCAGTTGGCAACATTTTGAGTTCGTCTCTACACGAGTACACGCATACAAATTGAAATAGAAGCGTGTATGAACATGCATGACTTCAAGTTGTTCATGTGCAGTGTGATTCAGAGACTGTGAAATATGAATCATTCGATGATGTCCTACGATACAGACATTCAATGAGCACGTGGATCGCGAGTAAAAATCCTCGTACATGATATGGATCCGATCAAAGACTCATAATGGTCTCAGTGAGAACATTTACATGATCTATTTCATCTTGAGGCCGATCAGGGTGCGAGGTTGTAGGTCTCCCAAAGGCCTGGAAGATATGTCCGTAAGCATTGCGAGAAGTCAACTTTAATCAACACGACTTCAATCATGAAAAAACGGAACGGCAATCGTCTTGGTCTGAACAGGGGAAGTCAACGCACCTCGTACAGTTTTTGAGCATTCGAATCAAGAGCATGTCTAGCTTGGTCGATCTGTTCCCTGGAACGCTGCTTTTGCTTCTTCTTTGAAGAAGTTTTGGCTGCGCTCCTGCGGATTTCCTTGGGATCAAGGACTGCGCGTTTATTTTGAGTTTTGCTAGTAGTTTTGCCCATGCCTTCAAGGGTCTAGTACTTTGCCAGTACTACTTGCTGGTATTGAAATTAAACAAAGTCGTCGCTTACGTCAGTATCGTTCCTTGTCTAAGTGATTTTCTGACCCAGCTCTCTCTGTCCCAAACTACTAGGTTGAGAAATTCACCATTTCTTCTGCATTCCTCGCGACCTTAAGTCTGGCTATATTGTGAACCTTGAGACTGCTCTGGATTGCCATATTATCAAATTGGACGCAGACGTTGAAGGGAGAGCAAAGTTATGGCAGACTCACCAACTTTGAGTGTTACGCTCCTTGGTGCAGGTCAAGAGGTGGGAAGATCATGCTGCGTGCTGCAGTACAGGGGGAAAACCATTGTCTGTGACACAGGCGTGCACCCTGCGTATAGCGGCATGGCTTCGCTCCCGTTTGTGGATGAGCTTGATTGGAGCACGGTAGACGCTATTTTGATCACTCAGTGCGCGATGCGTCCCCTGGAATTATTTTGACAACTTAATTCGATCTTCAGCTTTCACCTTGATCATGCTGCTGCCCTGACTTACATTCATGGAAAAGGCGGGCTATATTTTATCTCTGACGCACCCAAACTTGACCGGTTATATTAGACCAACTTCAGGGATGGTAAGGGCAAGGTATACATGACGCATCCTACAAAAGCTGTGCACAAGTTTATGATGCAGGATTTTGTTCGAATGAGGTATGTCTGGCACTGATGCAAAGATAACTGACCCTAATTAACAACGACAGTTCGTCGTCCTCCGATGCTCTATTTACTCCCCTTGAAATGAACATGTCGCTGTCGTCAATTATCCCGGTCTCTGCCCATCAATTGATTACACCTTGTCCTGGAGTTTCGTTCATTCCTTATCATGCTGGTCATGTATTGGGTGCATGTATGTTTCTCATTGATATAGCCGGCCTCAAAATTCTGTACACAGGGGACTATTCTCGCGAAGAAGACCGACATCTTGTCAAGGCGGAAGTTCCCCCTGTTCGGCCGGATGTCCTCATTGTCGAAAGTACATACGGCGTTCAGAGCTTAGAAGGTCGCGATGAGAAGGAGTTGCGTTTCACGAGTCTCGTCCACTCCATTATTAGGCGTGGAGGACACGTCCTTCTACCCACTTTTGCTCTTGGACGAGCTCAGGAACTTCTCCTTATCCTCGATGAATATTGGAAGAAGCATCCGGACCTGCACAACGTGCCCATTTATTACGCTTCTAATCTGGCACGCAAATGCATGGCTGTATATCAGACGTACATACATACAATGAACTCGAACATTCGCTCGAGGTTTGCGAAGCGAGACAATCCATTTGTATTCAAGTGCGTGAAGTGCTCTTACTCCCTCGGGGGCTTTCCTGACCACCAATTGTTCTAGGCATATATCTAATCTTCCACAGCCACGCGGTTGGGAACGAAAAATTGCGGAGGGCCCACCATGCGTCGTTTTGGCAAGTCCAGGCTTTCTCCAAACTGGACCTAGCCGTGAATTACTTGAACTCTGGGCACCTGACTCTCGAAATGGGCTTATTATTACTGGATACTCTATCGAAGGAACACTGGCTCGGGTGAGTTGTCTTATGTGTAGAATTGCACCGCAGGTTGCGCCTCTCTTAATGGCACATTTGTTTTCTGCACTTCATATTTGAGCAGCAAGATTCTGAACTTTTTTCAATTTAGGACATTATGACTGAACCGGATGAGATTATTGGACTGAAGGGCAACACCATCCCGCGAAAAATTTCAGTCGACTATCTTTCTTTCAGTGCGCACGTGGACTACTCTCAGAACTCGGAATTCATCGAACTAGTGAAGGCTCAACATGTGGTCAGTGCCCGTGCAAATTTGGCGTCACCTTACTCAATGCCTGTTGTTAAAGGTTCTAGTCCACGGCGAGCAAACTGCAATGGGGCGTCTCAAAGCAGCCATGACTGCAAAATTCAAAGATCGCGATGAGGATGTGAAAATCCACACCCCTCGTAACCTTGAAACTCTTGAGCTGTCCTTCCGTGGTGAACGTGTAGCGAAGGTTCTGACATTCAGTCTTGAATGACGCGAATTAATTGACGCATTTGCATCCAGGCGATTGGTACTCTGGCTAATAAGGCTCCTCAAGAAAACGATATCATATCTGGGCTACTTGTTTCCAAGGACTATTCTTATACCCTTCTCGATCCGCGTGATTTGAAAGACTTTGCTGGGTTATCAACCTGCACTGTCACTCAGCGACAGAGGATAGTCCTTGGTGTAGGCTGGGACCTTGTGCGATGGCATCTGGAAGGAATGTACGGTAGTATTGAAGAGGGTTTGGACAAAGATGACGTGAAAGTGATTCGGGTAAGATATATCTAATTCAAAGTAATAGGAGATCATCCACTGATAGGCCTTGACAGGTCATGGGCGCTGTAGATGTCAAACACACTGCAGAACACGAACTCATGCTTGAGTGGGACTCAACCGCAAGTAATGATATGATCGCCGATTCCATTTTGGCCCTTATTACGGGCATTGACAAAAGTCCTGCCTCAGTGAAATGTAGGTGATGCATTACCTAATCTGTCGTGGATGTTAATGATTTTTTCTAGTGACCTCACAGCAACACTCACATACTCACCACCCTCACTCGGACCATCATGAAGGTGATCAGTCTATCACTAGAATACAGCGGATTGCGTGGTTCTTGGATGCCCATTTCGGCGATGTGGAGCTGCACATGCCCGAAGAAGGTGGTGAACAAGATCAAGATCAAAGCGAAAAGAGCGAGCCAGCATTGATCGTGCGGATGGACGATTCAGGAGAATCTGATGCATACATTAATCTAGTCACCTTGGTACGTACGGACGTTGATATTTCATGCCCTGTTCAATCAACCAACCATAGGCGGTGTCGTGTCCAAGTGACAATGTTCGCAAGCGTGTTGAGGCGGTACTGGACATGGCCATAACCACAGTGAGCTCCCTCACGGAATCTTTCGCTACTGGGGTCAGTGTATCCCCTGAAGACGCGGACCCGAAACAACAAAAATCCATTTCACCAAATGGTCACAGGGATACGGCAATTGTAGAGGATACGACCACTATAGAGGATACGATAACTACCGGTGAAGCTGATATCGCTTCATGATGATTGTAATCTTGATTTCGTTGACTGTTGTGTCTCCTTTGTAGTATCGAGTATTTGCCAATGATGTTATACTGTTATAGCTCAATAATATGTCATGATGCAGCGACCGAAGCCAAAGCCTAAGCTGAGAGGCAGTAAGTAACAAGTCCTTCACGGATTTGTCATTCTTGAATGATGCTTATCCGACTGACTGCTAAATATACTACACTAGCGACAGGATGGTGTATCACTTCTCCTTGATCGCTGATCACCCATTCACCGAACAACGACGTTTGGTTTCAGCGGTACGCGGCAATATTCTAGTACATCCACGGGCCGGGGCCCGACGGACTAACTTGACGCCAGATAACAAATAAAAATAAAAATCCCTTGCAAGTCAGGATCCCGTGAACGACTTGCCGCTGTTATGCCGCTGATAACGTTCCGACACCCTTATAATTTATAAAGTGGTGGTTCTGAGCTCTCAGAATATCATCTCCACCCCCACTCGAGCCAATAGCGATTATGTCGATCATGCAAAAGGGAATGCCTTATGGTATGTCGTTAGTTGTTCATTATCGATGTTGCTAATAGACTGCCTTCCATGAAGTTCGCCTGGGCAACTCTGGGCTCAAAGTTTCTAAGATTATTCTTGGGACAATGCAGTATGGTGTGTACTAAAGCGTTCATCCACACGCATGATTAAAGTCGCCTGATTCTTCAACATAGGTACCAGCGAGTGGCAAGATTGGGTTCTTGGAGAGGAAGAAGCTGTTGTGCACATCAAGGCTGCGTGAGTTATCGCGTAACTTCAATGCAAAAGCGTGTCTTTACCAGTAATATTGAAGTTATGATGCGGGCATCAACACCTTTGACACTGCAGACGTAAGATGGAACACCTCTTCACCTCGGACACGAATTACTCATCAATATGATTAGATGTACTCCAATGGACTTTCTGAGGTCGTACTTGGAAATGCGATCAAAAGGCTTAACTTACCTCGGGACGAGATTGTAGTCATGACAAAGGTCAGACCTGCAATGTATTGGTTATTTACAGGTCTGAAGAAATAAATCTCCAGGTCTATAATGTTGTTGGCCGTACCCCGGGTGAAAAGGTCTTCAAGTCAGCCACACATCCTGATCAACTAGGCTACGTAAATCAAAGGGGCTTGAGTCGCAAGGTGTGCTGGCTCCTGTGGGCTCATTCAAATAGTTGCAATATCTGATCTTACACAAATAGCACATTTTCGCATCCATCAAGGACAGTCTAAAGCGTTTGCAGCTTGATTATGTTGATGTCTTGCAGTGTTTGTCTTGACCCAGTGTTCAGCTCGAATTTAAGGTTGATTGATTTTCAGGCCATCGCTTTGACACAGAGACGCCGATTGAAGAGACGGTATGTCAGCGCCATGCCTCAGCTTCAGTACCTATTGACCGGTCTGTATCATACTTAGATGCAAGCCCTGCATGACGTTGTGCAGGCTGGTTATGTCCGGTACATCGGCATGTCTTCATGCTGGGCTTACCAATGTACGTTTTGACATTCCTTTCTGTGCATGTTTCGGGTCTTACAATGCATCTTTAGTCCAAGCAATGCAAAGTGAGATCGTGACTTCGGTGTGAACGAGTCAAAATCTCACTGCATGGATCTATTTAGATTACGCGATCGCGAACCACCTCACACCTTTCATTTCTATGCAGAATCACCACAGTTTGATCTATCGCGAAGAGGAACGAGAGATGTTGCCCACACTCAAGGTTAGATTTATTTGTTTTTGTCTCCTCCTTTCCCGCTGACTGTCATAGTAGATGTTTGGCGTTGGATGCATCCCCTGGTCACCGCTTGCTCGAGGATTGCTCACCCGCCCTCTTGGCCAGCAAACAATTCGTGGAAAGACCGACTTGTTAGTTGTCATCATCTATATCTATCCATGAACTATTGAAAAAAATGTATAGGACCATCAACTCATACGTCCAGCATGAGTCTGATAAAGACATAATGAACCGGTGAGAATGGTCACCCCTCGATCTAGCAGATTCTGAAGTGACGCACTTAGCCTCGAGGAAGTTGCGAAGAAGAAAGGTGCAAGCATGGCGCAAATAGCTCTTGCGTGGTCGATGGCACAAGACATCGTCACGGCGCCAATTGTTGGGACAACGTCTCTGAAGAACCTGCAGGATCTTCTCGGTATGTGTTGCAATCGAAGAGCAGGCATCCCAGTATATTGAATGCTTCTTTAGGCGCCATCAATATCACTCTTACCGCAGAAGAACTTAAGTACTTGGAGGAGCCTTATCAGCCAAAGTCTGTCGTTGGTCATAAATAATTTTCTTCCGACGACGAAACCGTGACTGGTTTGAAAAGAGCATTTCTTCGTTGTAGGAGTAATTTTTAACTTTGTAGAATATTGTTACGTAGTCGCTTCTGCGTTGATCAAATGAGTCGGAATATAACCGCACCATCGACAATTTGAGACGGCAAACGCCGAGCCTGCAAACCCCCATTTGTGGACACGAAGGTATTGCCTCACGGGCCTTCCTCCACATCTAGCAGCTGACGTGGCTGGAAGACAGTAAACGGCTTGCACATTTCATTCTCAGGACTCTGGATTAGCTGCATCGCTTCAGGCATCTGTTCTTTCCCTCTATATCAAACACTCGGATCCAGCTCTTGGTCTGGACTCTGGCATTGGTTATAACTTGTCAGCTTGGGCGGTCTATCGCTACTTTGCCGTGTTGGAATATCAATTCTCCTACAAGTATGGTGTTTCGTCGATTTCCTCTGGGGGAAGGTTTTTCATTTCATACATTGTCATGACATAGCCTCACCCCAGAAACATTATACATCGTGATACACTCCACGTGTGCATGCAGAACTGCGCTCGCAGGCGCCATCTACTATTGGAATCATGATGCCGATGGACAGGACTTCTGCGTGGAAGATTCCAAGTATAATCTTACAGTGACATGAGTCAACTAATCCTTCGCGGTGCGTACTGCAATGCCAATGTATCAAGTTGACAACGTAACTTGATGGGGGATGCTGGGCGCCTATCATAACTTATGTTCTTCGAAGCCGAGTCTCCACTGCCAGGCTGTCAACCTCGTCGCACTATGTCCTTTACCGACATCTGAACCATCTAGATTCTGGTTGGAACGAAATTGCCAAGCCTAAATGCATTCTATTTTGTGCGTTTGGCTATGGTGCCACGCCCGCTCGAACTTTACTGGATTCTTGGATCTAGCATACTTACTTTCACCCGTGTATTGCTAGCTGAGACGTGGCATGGTGCGTCATGCTCGAGTCGTGACTCGTGCTTTCTGACCACTGTTACGCTTACAGGCCCGAGGACTGACGCATCTTGGATACGGCCCGCAGTGGTCCATATTAAATATTACTCGTCAAGTTGTCATTTTCCGAGTGTTTCTGGCGTCCGGCCGCCATTTGTTCTAACCCCCGTAACTAACAGGAATGAACACTAACTGACTGCCAGCTGTGGAATTCAGGAGCCAGGTCAAACAACGACATGGAAACGTTGATCAAAATGGCATGATAACCCGTGTGTACTATTCCCTGAAACCCCTGTGACCGATGGCAGGTTTGGGAGAGAGCGCGACTCTCAAAAGGGGCATGGGTGAACACTAGATCTCAGGAAGTCTTTTGCGGGGGCGCGTCGTCGTGACAAGTTGTACTCATGGCCAGTAGCCGTACACAGCCATTACAGGGAATGGTATAAATACAAGCCAGGGCAGCTTGTAAAGAGACCAACGACAAGCAGTTCCTGAAGTGCTGTCAGTGGGCTATTTGCCGAAGGGTGAATCGTTGTTCTGATGGTGGCAAGTGTCAAGGAACGTTTGCAGTTGGACAGCTTCTACTCGAAAAGGCGAGAATGAATTTGGCGTGCCAAACACCTGATCCTGCACTCCAGATATTGGTGGGAATCAAAGTCACGAGTTGCCACACTAGAGTTTTTGGTTATACTGCATCATCAAGGAATAGAATACTGCGCTTTGACAAAGCCAAGAACATGATGTGTGATGTAAAGACTGTCAATGGGCTGAAGTGGAGCGACGATGATGGGGAATGATATTGGTTGATTTCGTCGACATAAAGTCCTACATAGTCTCTCCCCCGATGACCTGCACGATGCCAGGTTGCATCAACATTCCTTAGTGAACCGGACGTCCTCTACTGGAATTCGCTCCGCACTTGACCCCGGCTTAGCGCCCAGACGTCGATACGCTAGGAGAAGCGAACGTCATCAGGGGGGAGGGGTACTCGTCGGCACTAAGAGGCACTCAAATTAACCATGTCGACTGGATGTAGCACTCACTGCCTGAACTTTGCTTGACAGAGAAAAGAAGCCAAGCTGCGGGTGGCATGCTGGGGTGATACAGCGCAGAGAGTAAATAACGTCCCCTCCGAATTGCCATATTCACGGTTCCACTGGTTTTTGATGCCCCTAGGGTAGGAATGAAAGGAGCCGTCTGTGATAGGATCGCCAAGCCTAAGGACATGAGTCAAAAATATAAATCTTGAGAGCTATGTGCGACAGGACGTGATTTGCTCGCATTTGGTGGCACCGCCAAAATCAGGCTATCTTTGCCTCAGGCTGTATACTATTCCGCCCAAATGACCTTGGCTTCATAGCGCAAGGTAATTTAGAGAGACATGACAGAGAAGAATTGGATCTTACAAGATACGATGTGATAGGTTATGAGATTGCCCGATGTTCACGCAGGTTCGAACGGTTGAGATGGGCGTGACAAAGTTATAGGGGAGTTCCCAAGAGCCAAAATGTATCTACATACCTTGCCAGGGAGGAAGTTCATGTGCCATGAACATTGCACTCTTGGCAAGCGCAGTGAATTTTGTGGGAGCCCATGGGTGATTTTAAAATGACAATTCGAGAAAGTACTAGCAGTGGACAATTATAGTGGTGACGACAGTGCCCACGAACAAGCTGCCTCACCCAGCGGAAATGATTGGGGAAGGAAGAGACCGGTAGGACCCATAATTGAAGACGGGTGCCTTGAGTGTTAAACCGGTGCAGAACTAGTACATGATGATAGCTGCTGGGTTTACAAATTGAGGAGTCAGCGTGGGTTTCATGTGGAGTAAAGAGAAGTTGGATGTTGTCCATGTTGACACCGGTTGTGACTGTATCACATACGGAGGATCAAGCAGTTCTTACCTTGAAGCATAATTATTTTGATAACGGTACCTAGCCTATGCACAATTGTTCGATCTTCTTACCACGGTGGCGGAAGCAAATCATGTCCATCTGGACTTCATCTCGACTCGGATCTTAAGCACCTAGCGGTAATTGTACCCCGGGGACTGAGTCAGATGGAATTCAAGTTCTCTATTTGAACAGAATTCCCAATTGATGTCAGTTCCTTTCACCCAACACCATGGTTGCTGTTTTACGCTCACCCACACACTCACCTGTCCCCGCCGACCAACTGCCACCCTCGTCAACGAGAGCAGGTAATTCATCTTGCTCGCACACGCACAGCGCAAGCGTCCCAATGCGTCGCATTAGATTTGCACCCCTCCCCGAGCCCACCGCTCAATTTGACAGTTCAAATACCATCATAGACACCCACTTGCGCGCACTCTCTCCACTGTCATCCAACATCGTCAACGTCCAACACAGTACACCTTCCAAACAAAAATTAAAATCATCCCTTTCACGCCAATTCAACTTGTTCAAACGCTCTTCCACCGACCCAACCGTCCATCGTCCTCAACCATACGACTTCGGTGCATTACTCTCCCGATCTGCGTCCATTGCCATCCCCTCTAATGGCAGTCAACCAAGATATCTCTCCACCGACCCCTCCCCCTCAGGTGGCGAGCATCATGCAATACCCAAAAATCACTCGTCCCCGGCAATGCGCCCGAAAGTCCCCACAAATGGCATACACATGCTCAACGGACGCGCCTATGGCTCAAAGCGCCGACCACTCACAAACCTCTTTGCTAACGCGCATGAAGAACCCGAGTTTGTAGAATGGGGGTACGGCGGCATGGGCAGCATCAGCTGTAGCAGCGATTCGAAGTATTCTGTCCTCGCCAAAGGTGCCCCTGCCCTGCTTTCCCACGGTCACGCCCAGAAGGCTGTTGTCGGTGGTGCTGCAAGGGAGGGGAAAGATGGCGTGAGTGTATCTGAATTAGCAGGATGCGATGGCGATGACGGGAGTGGTATGGAATGGGTTCGCAAACGGCGACAAGAGAGAGAACGGCGCGCAAGGAGCAATACATGCTAGTACAGGCGATTGGCCAGCGAAGCACAATTCGCCCATCACCTCATAGAATTCACTGGAAATACTAACCTATATCACGAGATTTACTATTGGAGGTTATACTTGGAAAACAGCCCAAAAAGCACAACTTACCTCAGGATGAGGTTGTAGTCATAGCAAAGATCTGACCTACGATATATCTGTTGTTTATGAATCGTTATGAATACGTCTGTATGTTTTTGGCCGCACCCCGAATGAGTAGGTCTTCAAGTCAGGTGTACATCTCGACCGACTAGCTAGGCTACATCAATCAAACGGTTTTGAATTATAAAGAATGCCACATCCACAGGATAGAAGTCATAACTTACATCGATAACTCCAGTGCGACGTACAGCACTACAACATCTTGCAGGGCTTGCATTAAAGCCTGACGCAGGTCAATCGATAGAGAAGTCGTGTATGTGCTGACTTACCGTCTCTTCGATGTGTAAAAGTAATGGCAAAATCAATTTTGGTGGAACATGGACAAAATCGCGACAAATACTGTTGGACATCGACGTGATCATGTTGCAAACGCCGGGAGCTTTTCTTCCTGGATGCAGTGATAATGTGCTGCTCATCCTCCAGTTGATATTTGAGGTCATCAATTCTTACGTCCAGCAGAAGTTGACAGAGACATCTTCGACCGGTGTGGGTTGTCACCACGCTTTAGCAGATTCTGAAACGACATAGCCTCGAGGAAGCTGCGGAGATAGAGGGCGTAAATAGCCCTTGACATTGTCAAGGCACCGATCGTCGGAACTTAAAGAACCTGCAGGGCCTTCTATAAGGTATGCGTGTTGCAATCAAAGAGCGAACGTACCAAAGTGACTCTTCCTTGAATGGTGTTGATTAAATAATCAATCATTCTGACCGCAGCATTTAAGTTCTTGGGCGTATCATGGCATACCAACTTATATCCCAAGTCTGGTTAGTCACAAGTAAATTCCTGGACATGATCATCGTGTTTTGTCATGTAGCCAATATCTTACACAAGCTAGAGGCCCCTTTCTCGAGTCGAAGCTGATGCCACTGTGATTCTTTTGCGATTAGCGAAGGGCAATCATTGAGCAGGGGTGAATCAACTCATGGAGCTGACGTTAAACTTGAATTTAGTCTGACCTGCAGCGGCTGGGCCACCTCCGTTGAATATTCAATCCCAATTGGCGACATGGCACAGCCCATGGTAATTTTGCTGATTCGCCGAGTCTGAAAAAACTCCCGCTAGTGCGGCGTGAGTTCAATTAGTAGTAAGCAACGGTTGAGGAGCAAGGTATCTTCTAAATATTGGTGTCGGGCCCTCGACGATTTTTGTACGAAGTTTTCGAAACGCCGTAGCGATAATCCAAACTTATTCAGCACTTTTTTTGCGGGAGCTCTTGCCTGATTGTGTAGCAAAGTGTTCTTCAGAAAAGGGATCAGGCTGTATCGATCCCTGAAGGGAGAGCATCTCGTTTGCCACAGTTTTTCTGTCATGAAAGTCGATCAACCTTCTTTGCGTTGAAAATGACTGTCCACTCACCCAACAACTGTAAACTCTAGATAACCATCCGTTCCGCCAAGCTTCGTCCCCGTCAAACGGTGTACCCACTGTCCGCTTGCCTCTTGTACAGCTTCGCCTTCCGCCTTCTCCCCATCACCATCCTTCATTCCTACATCCCCTTCTTTGTCGGCAGATGACCCTACAGCACCTTCTCCATACTCGGGATCATTTTCCGCAGGACCATATTCGAATTCCCAAACATCTTGTGGAATATGATGCCGTGGTATGGAAACGTTGAATGTACGGTGGAGGAGCAATGAAACATGATCGGGAGAATACAGAATAATTTTGCCAACTGTTGAAGAGGGTGTTATTCGATTCAAATGATACAAGGCAAACGAAGCATGTACCAAGTTTCATGGCTATACTTGGGCTCCAGACCGTAGCATCAAAAGTGACGTTACAGACAGCGAAAGGACAGTCGGCATTTATGCTCGCTGTTGGACTCAAGAAATGTAAATTTGAATGAGCCAAGAGAACACCGCACAGGGACGGGATATATCTTCATATTCAGTTCAGTATCACAAATTTATCTAAGAGATATATTATCGCACCGCATGATCATGCTATCTAACATTTCCTCCACGCCCGCGCGTAGATTACTGGCGAATACAGGAGGTACAGAGAGTGTCATGGTTGCTTTCGTCACCCGGAATTCACTTGTCGAAGGTTTGGTGCGGGGCTTCCCCGTGCCCTGTTTCAACTTCTCTTTTTTCTTCTTCCTGGGTACATCAGGATCTGCGTCAGATGCACGATGCTTCCGTTTCGTGTGACCCGAGGCAGGTAATGTGATGGAAGTGGTCATCGTGACGCATATGTATGAGATTCAGTCCAAGCAGAAAATTTGGACAGTGTCGATCATGTGACTCTGTAATACATACATTTTGCAGCCGACGAAATTTCGTTTGTTGCATCACACTAACGTCCGAGACGCTGCATTAGCATCCTTATGTTCCCCATTGTTTCCTGATTCTAGTTTTCTTTTATTGTTTTTGAAGGGGCTGTGATGGTGAGTCATGGTTGCTTTTAGGTTGAATCTGTAGACTGACGGGTACGCGTACCAGTCGGCACCAAAAATTATCATACAAATTCTCGTCACAGGCGCACAAATTTTCGGCAAGGCATTATTTGAAGCAGGAAAGCAGGCAGCCAAAAGTGCGTAATTTAGTACTTTCAACATTTGATGATCCCGGTGTTCACATCTTCCGTATTGTCAAATTGCAGATGCAAAGCACACCCCGCAAGGCGCAATAGGATCAGATATTGCGGGCGTTCGAAATGCTACCTCTGGCTCTTTGACAGATAAACTTACCCGGGAACACCGTATGACACTGGACGAGGCCCATCTCATTCTGAATCTAAAGCAAGGAGAATCGCTTGAAAATGTGTTGAAGGTGAAGTCATACTGCTTTGTCAACTTTTTTTGACTGCGTGTCATACTGACCTCCATGCTAGAATTATGAACATTTATTCAAAGTGAATGGACCCCGGCCAGCCCCAGACCCACCGACGACTGGCGCAAGAGCAGGCAAACAGCCTGCTCCGCCTACGCACTCTCATTACCTCCAGTCAAAAGTTGTACGTGCCCGAGAAGCGTATTGAGGCAGAGATGCAGATTGGGAAGGAAGCAGATCCAACGCCACCGCCTCCTGGAGCTGCTCCTCTTTCGGGTTCAGCACAAGGGAATGCGGGTGGTTCGAATTGACCTCTCTTGTGATTACTTATATCCGCTTTCGATACGTTTCACTGATTTTAGATGAACCCAGAGCACAGCCCCATTCACTCAGCACACATAATGTACACACCATATTACTACTAGATATCCCGTCTCAACCTTGAATCAGCAATGAACTTGGTGACCACTCCTGTATGGTGTCTGGAGCTTTCCGTTATGGGATATTCTGTCGCTTCGCATTGCCCTCTCTGTGACCTCTGTCCTGGCGCCCGGGTCTTGCAATCGAAAGTGATCATTTTATTCCGCCTCAGCACCGACATAAAACAGAAGCACACGCAAACTACACATCAAACAAATTTGGCTTGTCCACTTCCAGCCTCCTCGAAGCTTCATGGATGGACACTCTTTCGATCGTCGACTCTTCCAGAGCGACTTAAATCAAAGTGGGGGAGGTTACATCGTTTTCCTGACTGTCAGACTCACTCTGTCCCTTACTTTGTTACTGAATGGATTTAAAGGCATCATGTTTGAAGATTTTGGCTTTCGACAGCGGGCGAAAATTTTGCGGGTGCCTACCAGCGTAAAATTGGTTTGGGTCTGAACGTGAGGATCCTAGAAAAATGGAGTCGGGGGCTAGGCGCATAGGCGCCAACGTTCGTTGCTGATGAATCCAGATTCATAGAGCAATCCGCAAGCCCCCCTGGCCGCGTTCGCGCTGAAAGCTTGAGCGCTGTCGGACGGATCCAACCACTATAGACGGAAGAAATTCTTTACTATTACTATGGGTGTTTGTTCATCGTTTGAAGCAACATATGCATCCTATCCTATATTTATTTTGTACAGGGGCGAATCAGGAACACAACGGTTCGACCATTGACCCGGGACTAGCGCGGGCCTTCAATTTGGTGCATGAATTTTGTTGATGGATCTGTTTCTTGTTTTCGACCTCATTCATTCTACCATCGCAGTCTTGTAATAGCTTGTAACCAGCAATTTATCTGTTCCCTTCTACGAGATCGTCACATCAGAGTTCCAACAAGCAAACTTGGGGTGTTGCTGATAATTAGCCGCGGTGAAACCTCTAATTTCGCAGTATACTACTAGCGAGTTTCTGGTCTACTAACTTGAATGGGGATACCAAGCCCCCACTGCCTGTCCTCTTTATTGAGAAGGAACTAAGCCTTGTACTTGAGCAGGCTTTTCAGAACCTGCCTAAAGGTCCGGCCCATTTTACAGATCAATGATACCCTCAGTTGCGCTGGTACACTCCGAGCGAGTCAGGGGCCTCCCGGCCTCGAGGCGAGTAATCGTTGGGTTTAACCGACTTAAAAAGTATGAATCAAGGCTAGTCAAATGAATGTACGTAAGTACGGACATTGTGAATATAAAATGCTGCTGACACCTCGGAGTACTGCTGCATTTCCCCATGGCTGTGATGTTGTTCAGACTATCAATTTTCCTCGCCGCAATCGCTGCCTTGCTGGAGGTTGGAGTAGCCGGAAAATCCAGGCAGCAGCAGTGCTACTACGACCTTGAGCGACGCGAAAGTACGTTTTTGCTGACCACGCCGTCGATCATGCTCATGCAAACATCGCATCCATCATTCTATCTAGCTCGTCGCCGACCAGCTGCAGCTGCATTACTACAATTCTTCCACAGGCCAGTATAACCTTGGCGAATTGTGGACTGACGCGGTATGGTCCAGCTACATACAACATCTCGAGCTTGCACAAACATTGAATTCACCTTCAAGAATACATTGGAGGACCTGCACAACCTGATGCTGGCAAGTGGTAGTGACGACTATGAAGATGCCGCAGATACCTCGTACATAGCGAAGGCAGCTTTAGAGCCTAACACAGACTGGGCGAAATTCCTTGGTGGTAGTAACGATGATGCTCAGGTGAGATTCATCTACCGAGTAAGAAGCGCCAGCTGAACATTTTCAAAAGTGGATAATTTTAGCGCTATGGAAAATCGCTGACTACAAGTCTGCAAGACGTCAAGATAACAGTGCATATATTGTACATTTCTCCCTCTTTTTAAAGCCTTCCTAATGTCGAATCGCAGTCTAGTGCGGCCAAAATCTATGACATGATTGCAAGGGAATGGGATGACACCTGTGGAGGTGGAGGTAATGCTAATCATGATCTCTCTCACATTTACTAGCTGATTTTGTTGAACTGTCTAGTGTGGTGGTCTACTGAACACACCTATAAGAATGCCATCACTAATGAATTGTTTTTGCTGACTTCGGCTGCTGGGTACTTGCGAACGAAGAACGAGGCCTACCTTGAAAATGCGAACAAGGTGATTATTACATGGTCGTTCTCGATAACAAACCCTGACGCGAAAGTTACAGGAATGGTCTTGGTGTATGTATTCTATGTTTGCCCTTCAACGTGATGTTTTGAGCCTGTATTTGCAGTAATCGCTTCCGGAATGCGTGGCCCTAATGGACTGTTCAATGACGGCCTTGATTTGAAGACATGCCAGAACAATGGGCAAGTTAGTGCATCTCAGTACTACTACAACATCCATTGCTAAGCACAGCACGAGCTAGACCACCTGGACTTATAACCAAGTATGTCAAATATATGATGGCTGTGTTGACAAGCAATTGATGCGAGCTGCTTGCCATACGAAAGGCTGTTGTGGCTTCAGGTCTTGCAGCTCTTTATGCCGCAACAGGTAACACAAGCTTGCTAGATCAGGCTGAAGTCAGCTTGGATGCGACAATAGGCTCACTCACTGGCAATGGCATCCTGAGAGAGTCTTGTGACTTGGCAGATGAAACATGCAACCACGATCAGGTACTGTTTTTCTGCGAAATATAAATACACGTGGCTGATTTTTCAATAGCAAATTTTCAAGGTGGGATCCTCTGAGTAAAACAGTTTTTTGGCTGACAGGTCCCATAGGGTATCTGGACTAAACACTGTCCAGTATTACTTGGACAACGCCAATGACACTTCCCACATCGCCAAATACAGCCAATTCCTTGGCAGTCAGTATTCGGGTATTTTACTCCACGCGACCAATTCTGCGCATGATATTGGATCAGTGTGGTATACCGCAGATCAAGGGCAATCACAGTGGAGTCCAGAGGCTTCAGCGAGTGGCCTTCAGGCCTTCATATCTGCTGCAAAGGTGTGCCAATTTTAGTCACCTGTTAAACACTCAAATTCACGGGAACGCCAGTACGGTCCATGCTGAGGCATTATTTGATCTCACTTGCAAGGGTCTATGTCAGTAGTTTGAGAAACACTATATTCAAATCATCTTAGTATAAGACATCAGTATCATAAGGAACATATCATACATAAATATTCCTAGAAGCACGGCTACATCAAAACAAGGCTTGATCGCATATTAGCAGGAATTAATATATTTACTACCCATCCTCCGCCATCTCCCTGCGATGGAATGGGGAAATTTTGGGTATTCTACTCGCTGGTGGCTCATCGTCTTCGGGGATCGTCTCCTCTGAGTAACCTCCTCTCCAGTTGCCAGTTGCTGTCGCGGGGTCATTATCATCAGGTACCGCAACAACCAGAGCGCGTTCTAGCGCCTTTTCGCCTCTCTTCTTCAGACGCAGATTCATAGCGAATTGCAGTGAGTCGACGTAAGAGTCATACTTCACGATTTCAGTGAGCAGGAATTGCGACTTCTTCTCCCAATTACTCTGGGCTTTCCCTCCATTCGTTGAACGTGGTGGGTACTAAAACAGAAATAAGCTGGGCGCGAGTGGGAAGATCAAAATGACAAACCAGAGCAGTTCATTGGTTCCCTCAGCTCATTATGATTCTTAAAATCCTTCTTCAACATATGCACATATTTCTGAAGTGCCTCGAGCTGGGTTTCTTCATCATGAATGCTGGATATCGAGGGTGGAATAGGAGGCTTCCAATCATTGATGAACAATCTCTCTGACCACGGCGAATGAGCACGGACGGTAGCAGCACTCTCCTTCCACCCGAGTTTGCTTCGGGTACTCCGTCCGCTGCGTACGCTCATCGAATCAGCGCGGTCATGTTCGGGTTTCTGGTCGTCCGATGCAGAGCGTCCATTCAAAGCATCAGTGACACGATTCCAGCCATACTCCATGTTGGAGACGCCACCTGCTAACGGCTCTTTGCTGGTACGTGCTGCCCAATAGTTACACGTCGAGACCCATTCGTTGACGAGTTCCTCTGTACCGGCTTGGAAAAAGAACACGCCACCATTGGCCAAGGTGAGTACCATGCAGTGCGGACGTTGTCTGTTGTAGCCTGGTGGAGGTAAGGAATGGGCTAGCGAATGAGACAGCTGTACTGTGCCAACAGACTGGGCATTGTCCTACGAGAAGGTGTCAACTAACAATCGGAAGACCAAAAAACTACACACCAGCCAATTACCACCACCAACAACGGCAGAAAACCCTCCACCATGGTCTCCAAACGTGAACATATTCAGTTCCCCTCTTTGAATGACCACGAAAACGTCCATCCAGTGCTTAGACTTTGCTCTCTT
Organism: Suillus occidentalis; assembly: GCA_016628085.1. NCBI lineage: Eukaryota > Fungi > Basidiomycota > Agaricomycetes > Boletales > Suillaceae > Suillus > Suillus occidentalis. The sequence goes on from JABBWB010000032.1 coordinate 25,239, forward strand.
GCCAGCAGACTCCCAGTACTGCTTACGACAAAGCATACCCTCCTTTGCCCAGGGCGCCCCAAGAAGAGCAAGTTCTTCATCAGTGATGCTTATAGTCGTCGAGCTGGATTCATGACTGCGGTGGCTTCGGTCTTCATCCTCCTGTGCTTCCCTAATAATCGTATGCGACAAATTGGACGCGAAACCAAGAGAAGGGGTGAGGAAATTGCCCATAGAGCTGTGCATGCCCTAGGTGAACCGGTCAGTACTCCATGTAATCGAATATCTCGGACGCCTACCTCACGAGTCGAAGTCGCATAACTCGGTGACGGGCTGACACGCCCATCAATGCTGCTGTTGCTACTGTAAGGACTGTAACTCGGCGTGAGTATCGACTGAATACCCCGGATACTGCCCCGCTTGAGTGTCGTGAGTCGGTCCGACGGTCCGCGGTAGCTTCGATTGCGACTAATGAGATGCGCTGCCCCTGGAGTGAGAGATGACGTCGAAATACGAGCCATGAACGTGGTCCCTAGCGGTTGCAAGATCTGCTGGCTCTTGACTGCAGTATACATTTCCTAAGAGAATCCATAAGCCAGAAGGTTTATCCAAAATCACGGCGTAGCTACCTTGAGCAGGCTTTCCATGTCCATCTCCCAGTTCCTGTCAAAAGTAACCGTTGATGGAGCAGTACTTGGAGGTTTTGATTCTGGACCAGAGGAATGGTGGAAAGATGTCGTACTGCTATTCAGTGAGGGCTGCGTTGTCAAAACGGTAGAAGAAGCCGCAGCTGAGGCGAAGAACGTTTCTTTGGAGATACTGTTCCAGCTTGCAATACTGCCACTTCTCTTTGACCGAGCGAGGGACTGCGTCTCAGTGCCGTCAGAGGCTGTCAGCGGCCCGCTGCTGTTGTCATCGTTCAGATCTGGACTCGAACCGTAGCGACTCGGGTGAGTCTGCGACTGGATGGCCATCATCGTATTGCGGACGAACTGACTCCTCGACATCCTATTTGCAATATCTGCGATGTGGAGGTCGGTGTTTAGGAGGAGAATAGAGTAGACGACCGCATGGACGACACCTGAACAGAATGTCAGCACTAAGTGATGAGTAGATAACCATTGACGACGCACTGGCACTCCCGTATAGACGCGTAGGGTTGCAATCCCAGAATCGCCGGCTGAGCTCTTCAAGAATTCGATCCACTTGTTGGGTCTCAGCCTTGAGGTACAACTTGGCACAAAGACGTCTAGAGGAAGCGATTAATATAATATACCGGTATTACGATTATCACCCACCTAAACGCGTTATCAAGTCTCAGTCCCGTAAAGTCAAAGTAGTTCATGTAGTGATGGAGCGCTATCTTGTTGATATGCCCGCTGTTGCAGCACGTTCTCAGTAAAGTTATGAAACGAACAACGAGAGACTCACTGTCCGCCCAACCACTCCGCAATCTTCTCCTTCGCCAAGAAATCCTCATCCTCGGTATAGCACTTCGCAGCCAAATCCTTCCCCCTCTCTTCATCCGTATCTTCCGTCCGCCCAAACGACGGATTAGACGCATATCGGTTAAGAATAAGATCATTAGTCGTCAGCTCCTGATGAGCATGAGAAGAAGCTAATAGCGCGTCATTAGTATCACCCCATACTAAAAATAACCAAAACTCACGTGGTCGAGCATCATCAACCACAGGGATCAAAGACGGCTCAGAGCTCGAAGCTACAGAGTTATGGTGCACGCGAAGACGAGACATGTCGCGATATGAAGACTGCATTTGGTTACCGTATCCTTTACTTCTCAAAGGGCCTGATAAAGGGCTTGACCCGTGTCGAAGCGCTGTTACTCTCGGGGAACCAAGAGCCCCGGATCCGGAACGAGACCGTGAAGGAGTTTGAAGGGAAGATGAGCGCGGAGGGACAATAGGCTCCACTGAAAGCCCGCCTCTTGAGGGTGATCTTATATCCGTATTAAAATCCAGCGACGACTGAGTGTGCAACGTTACGATCGGAGTAGAAGGCGGTACGGGGGGTAACACCGGAGATTTGGAAGAATCCTTAAAATCAGGAGTCTGGGTCTTCAACCGAGTATGAGCAGTACGTCTCGCAGGCGTGGAGGGGTCTCGCAAGTCAAGCGATGAACCAGAGTCCGGATCCAGTTGAGACAAAACACCTTTCAAATCACTAAGAATTCCGTGCAGCGAGGAAGATGACTCCCAAGCCTGAAACTCGGTAGGGGCAGAGTCCTTGGGAGGAAGAGTGGGCGCAGGCGAGGAAGGAACGTTTAATTTTTGTAAATCAATGTCGCTCACACTCATGCTACGTCGCTTGTTATGACTAATAAACCTGCCCTCTGGCTTATTGAGACGCGTGCTAGGAGGCGACGTTCGATCTCGTGTTCGTGACATGGGATCGATTACGACAAGAGACCGATCATCTGGATCATTAGCGGCTAGACCGAGATGTATGGGAGGTAGGGGTTTGTGATCCGTAGAACTCGAATAAGAGTTCGCAAAGACATCAGGGGTGGGGGATACGGCTGAGCGAGGGGCATCGTCTGGTAGAGGGGGCACAGGGGGCGCAAAACTATCTATAAAAGTCGGTCTTGAGCGCGGAGACCCAGTGACAGAAGCATCCGTCCGCTAAACGACCCATCTCATGAGCTTAAGCCAATCCCAAAGCAAGCAACCACACTCACCGACCGGTCCCGTGTCGTCGACTGACCCAGCATCTTACCCAGAAACGCGCTCGTCTTGGCTCTTACAGACTTGGTCGGCACCTAAACCCACGATCAGCTCCCACTCCACACAAAAGAAAGAAAAAAGGAAAGAAAGAAAGAAACACACTTTATCTTTATCACTACTATCCCTGTCTTTCGTACTCCCACTCCTCGTCCTCGGGCTAGCCATGACCCACTCTGAACTCGGACTCGACAACTCCCTCGGACCAAGCTTCGGCGGCCTCACCACCACAGGCGACACATCCACTACCGGATTCCCAGTCGCAGAAGCAGAAGGAGTCGAACCCGCAGAAGTCGAAGGTCTCGCACGCGAAGGCCCAACTCCAAGTCTCGATGCCCCTCCATGCACTGGCAACGGCGGCTCTGCGCGTTTCTCGACCTGCGGAACCACCCCTCCCCTCTCTTTCGCCTTCCGTACAAGCGTGGCAAGGTCGGGGCTGCTACTCGTACCAGGCGCGCGATACAGGCTCCGCCTCCTAGTTTGCATATCAGGGTCCTCGGCATCGAAGAAAATATCGTTGGAGCTAGTCGTCGAGGAACATCTCGCGGAGGAGGGGGCGGGGCAATGGCCTGGAGAGGGGGTGGGCGGGACGATGACGGGTGTGGGTGGGGCATGAGCGTGGGGGCGTGCTAACGGTGTCCGCGATTCTCTTGATGGGGGTCGGGGTGAAGTCGAAGAGAATTCATGCGCAGGAGGGGTAGGGCTGTCAGATACGCCCAGTGCATTAATATCAATGCTCTCTTTAAGCTTCACTGTGCCCCCACGCCTTAGTGCCTGTTCAAAATCAAGGTCGGTACGAGAGATACGTCGGGATTCTTTGACGTCTTTTGAGGCTACGGGCTGGAGCTGGCCATTAGAGAAAGAGGTCGGCGGCATCGCGGAGCGGTGTTGGGGGGGAGGAGGCGCATATTTGAAGAATGAAGCCAGGATGAATGAAATCTAGTGATGGGTCGTGTCGTTTGCGATACAACGTTTGAAATCAGATCACAACAAAAAAAAACACAGTTTGGAACTAGAACTTTGAAACTTTGCCAAGCGCAATGGAAGCGCTTCGCAATTTTCTGATACAATTTCGCGTGTCCAACCTAGTAGGGTAGCTGCTAGGGTCGTCGTACTCTACACCTCTTTGGGAATAAACCATCGTACTGGAAGACATAATCATGCAAGACGAAACATGATGTACACGTATGCAAGCAAGCAAAGAGATGAAGCAGATGGAAAGGAAAATAATCTATGGTCAAATGGAATATATCTACGTACCATCCTGCGATCCGGGCGAGGACAAAAATATCATGCGGACCACATAGCAGGAAACATCATACAACCTCAACCAAATCAAGTCTCACAGACCAGCCTCATTGCCCCTTCGAGACGTAGTAGGTGCACTAGGCATCTGCCCACTCGTTGACGTCCGACGCTGTCTCTTCATCGCAACGGGGGAAGATGGGCCCAGCCCCACTCTATTCGCCGTCGTCATCCCTCGGCCATTTGCAAATCCGGTCGGCACCGTGCTAGTCGTCGATGCACGGGGCCGAGTGTTTGACGATGCAAGTTTGGGCAATCCAGCGCCCCCTTTGCGTGCATTTCCGTTGGGCGCACCAGAAGCCCGGTTCCTACCATGACAACATCAGACGGACGCCCAATTTCCAAATAATATTAATTACGAACCGTTTCTTGATCACGTCTGTTTTCAATGACAGCGGGCGAACGACACCATGTAGTTTCTTTTCTCGGAATCAGTATCAACACGCAGCCTCAAGTGTACGTCAATGACTCACAAAGAATAATCCACATGCATTACCTGTGCTGTAAACGCCATCCGTAAGTCAATACCCCAAAATTAGCGGCGAAAAACACGCACAAAGAGGCTGCCCTTCGGGATCGCGTCTCCAAAGTGGCGTATTTGTCGTCTGACAGTTGGTACATGAAGTGGGCGGCTGGTCCCCATCATCACTACTGCCTTTCGTATTCCCCGCACTGCCGTCTCTCGTACTCAGATCAGGGGTACTTGTCGCTGATCGCGACACGGTACCGATTATGGGGCTCAAGGCAGAAACCGATTTCTTGCGCCTGATTTCCTCGGCGATGCGTTTCGTAGACGCGATCTTCCGCATCTGATTCCGTGAGTTGGGGCCCGTAGTGGCCCCTTCGACAGATGGAGGTGAGGAAGCGCTAGAGGTTAAATATGGTTCAGGGGATGCGGTCGAGCTGGACGTAAGGCCATTGCCCCATCCGTCGCTTGATGGGCTAGCATGGTAGCTCTGTAAGACCCCGTCGCCATGCTCCACTGGAAGAATCTGTGTGGGATCAACCGTATATGGGCCCTGTGCAAGATTGACGCTCGCGTCGAGGTTTCCAAATGGAAGACCAAGTAGATGGCCAAAGTCATCTGGCGGGTAGTTGGCAGCGGCACTGAGATTCCGGTATCCTTCTGCCATCGCTGCGCTTGCGGCCGCGGCGGCAGCCGAGAGACCCTCATTGACGGCCGAAGAAGACCCATATGCAGAACCGTTTAGAGGATGTGAAACAGAATCATGGAACGACGAATGAGAATCGTCTGTGGCGTGGAGCATATGCGAGAATTCGTTGTGTGAGCCAGCGTGCATATCAAACATCCCATAGTCCCGCGGGAAGCAGAAGTTGAAAGGGGTGGAAGGGAAGGGACTAGTGCTCACGTACTGATCTGGCTCCTGAGTGGTGCGGGGATTGCCGTCTACGTTGGAGGGATCTGAGCGTAGCATGCTCTCTGCGTGAGGTGCTTCTGCTCTCCGTTTGTGCCCAATTAGACTATCGGGCGACAAGGGCTTGCCATTGACCTGATGTCTGCCACTGACACCGGTAAAAAGAGCCTCCCGTTTGACAGTATGATCGAAGCTCGTTTTTCGCACGTGCCTGGGGAAGGCACGTGCATTGGGTGACTGATCTGGCAGTAGTTTGGAACCTCCGTGGAAACCGAAAGAGGGGAGCGAGGACGGGTGGAAAGCGGGGGTATTGAGGGCAGAGAGAGAGTTGCTGAGCTGACCCAGTTGATGTTGGTCGTGATGAATAGTGTGAGTGAAAGAGAGTTGATCGTGGTCGACTTGACCTTCGTAAACGGCTGGGAGGGGACCAGAAAGTCCAGAGCGGGGTGCCGAAGAGGACCCCGGATAAGAGCGATGAGTAGATGCACCAGGTATTGGAATACTGGGTGAGGAAGCGAGGGCTTCGAGATGTGATTCTCTAGTTGAATAGCTATTCCGTCTGTCCCTGTCGCCGTTTGTTGTGTGGGAGGGGAAATGATATCGAGAGTCAGTTTGGATGGAGATCATGCCATGATGATGATCCAAGACAGCTGCGGACTGGGGTGGCCTGGAACGGGAGCGAGATTGGGGTCTCCAATCCATGGATATGCGAGAGCGTGATCTGCTCATGGCACGCCAGTCCATAGCTACGAGACTAGATGAGCGTTAAAAGGATGCCCGACATCACGTAATGAATTAGAACTTACTCGTCATCTTCTACGCCATCCTGATTTGTGCCGTCGAACCCAACGACCTGGACCTTTGCCTTTCCCTTGTCAATTCTGCGACCTCTTCCCTCGTCGGGGTCAGGGATGGGGGTCGTAGCCGCTTCTGATTTAATGTCTGAATTGGCATTTGCAGCATCCTCTTCTTCCTTCTTCTTCTTCAAAGCGAGAGCCATCATTCTCCAGGTGATGTTCTCGATTCTCTGAGCGTGGGGTTGATTTGCCTTTTGCCTGGCGTACATCTTCCATACTTGAGTTGCAAGAGGGTCTTGTTTCGCAAGTTTTTCTGGGTCGATTTCGTCAAAGGGAGATTCTAGGTCGGGAGAACCAGAAAGTCTAGGAGAGGTAAAGGCGCTCGGAGCATGATCCTGATGTGGGGAGCCAAATAGGTCATCTGAGAAGATGTCGCTGAATATTGCGGATTTGGACTCGACTGTCTCTGAGGGAGAGGAAGGTTTGTTTGAAGAGAGAGGGAGAAGGTTCTGGATGGGAGGGTATTGTGAGCTGCGTTAGGGGGGGATACAAGGGTGTTGAAGGGGTAGTTGAAGCGGGGGACATCCATAGGGAATGGTGGTAGACCAATATTGGAGCGCTCAACAGGATGATCATAGATGGAAAAGTCAGTCGGTGGGGGGTCGGGCTAATATATGATAGAATATGAGTTATGAATGATGAAGGATGGGTTACTTACGAGTGTACGACGAGGGCGAGTGTCTTGTGGTCTATGTGACCAATGGTCAGTGTAATGTCTTGAATGATCTGGACGTGGCACTGGAAATACGCCATTGGCAGCTAGAGTTGCAAAGACTGAGGGGTTCAAGGGTGCAGAGAATAAAGAGTTCCACTCGACATCGTCATGATGAAGCATGCTGGGGTCGAACGAGGTCGGACGTTCGGATACCGGCCATATATTTTTATTATCGTCAGATGAATTTGTTGATGGGGACATCCGTGGAACATAAAAAATTGGGATTGAAGGAGAAGTGAAGGACCTTTGACGAGGTACAGAGTATTAAGACCCCAGATACAAGTTAAATTATACAAGTGGATCCCCTCTGCCCTTTCTAAATTCACATGTCTTTAGAGTATCAGGGGTCCAGGACGATCCTTTTCTTATTTTAGTCTACAAGCCGTCACCTTCTCACACTTGCCAAGCCGGTCGGATCTTCATTTTCCTAATTTTAACTACCGTATAATCCCCATAACATATATATAATTAATATAATTTGTTGTAATCCTCGTGCCTAGGTCTTTGATCCAATCATCTCGACATCGGTCCGAATCTCCACGTCATCCCACTCTCCGTGCGAATTAATACAACTCCTTCTCGAAATCCATCCAGGACGCCGCGCCACCATCACATAAACTCAAACACCCGTGAGCTACCTATAACAATTATTGTATCCGCTTCTTACTATTGACATGGACACTCTGTCCATCATCAATCCATTTCCATGCTTCCCTTAAATCCCCTCTAACAATCCCTACCCCGAACAATGCAACAATACATGCGGGGCTAAACCGCGAAAGAACCATCAGTTCTCCTACATAGCCTCCCATAATATCAAAACTCACCTCAAATAAAGTAACGCGGGCTGGGCTTTGCCGAACACGTGCATAACTGTCATCGTCGTCACAAGGCCACTAATGTAGGCTGCCAGGGTCGCATAAAAGTATCCTTTACCATCTCCACGTGCGTGGTCATAACGTAGCGCCAAGGCAACGAATGTACCAGGAATCACAATGTCTCCTAGTCCCAGTAATGTGTATCCCCGCTCGCTGGCAAATCTCAGCGATTTAGGCCACAGCAGTTTGATCGGAACATCAAGAGACGTCGCTACCGTGACCATCTACCACCAGTCAGTATACTCTTGTGAATTTTTCACAAACACTTACCACGTCCGTGCCAAACACCCAATATATATCGTAAAAGAACAGTCCACAGAGAAGAATACATCCCGTCTTGAACGAATCTATTTTCAGCAGACAGATCGCATTGTACGAGAACGAGAGCCCCAGAATATCCGTTATAAGCGCTGATTTCCGGCTCGTTTCCGAGGTATTGAATAGCACAGAGGGTATCAGTGCGAGCGGGAACAGCGCTGATCGTCGGCGTGCGCAGCGTCACCGAAAGCAATTCTACCCACTGATTAACCCAAATCCACGAGTAAAACATCGTATGAAAACACGAACCTCGTGGACCCTTCAGAATCAACACTCTATTCCGATCAAACTTCTTCCATCGTACTTCGCCAACCGCGAATCTCGTTACCGACGCAGCACTCTGAGAAACACGCGATTCGATCACAAACGCGACTATGCTGTGACGGAGAGACTCACCTTCCACACACTGCCAACCCCAGCGATCGAGAAATACCACATCAGCAACCAATTTATCCATTCCTTTCCAAAGTACTTCATCAGAGCGTACATTCCGAAAAGCGCTACTGAGCCCGCCTGCAATTATTTCTCAGTTTCAATTACGTGTATTGTAAGAGGACTTACAACCGGGAAAAGCCATGCGTCACCAGATGAAAGTCTATCTGACATATCGTCTTCATCATCCTCATCATCTTGCACTACCGATTTATCCGTCCCTTTGCCTTTTGGCCTCTTAGGAGCCTAGAAAAGTATCAAATTCTGTCAGGCGTAATGGTCTGCACCCAATTTGGACGCACTGGAAGTGAACCGTGTGCTCCGGCGTATATAGAGATGGAAGCCAAGCACAGAAGACCTGCGTATGAAGAAATAAGGTCCCAGTCCGGGCTGGCCATCTCAATTCAAGACTTGCGTGGGGGTATAGATGAAACGTTTCTAGGCCTTTCATGCTACGTGACAAGAGACGTGTCAGTTTGGAGTTGTTTGGTGGTGTTTGATTCTAAGGGTGATGCCAAACAAATACTATAGGAATTTGATCTCTAATTGCTTGCTACGAGATGGTCATACTGAGCACGGCTGATACCCCGCGGAAACACTAGACTTGGGGTCGTGTCAAGGAGACATGGCGTAAAGTCAACTACGCTGATTAGCTTGCTTGCTACATGGATACGTACTAAACACCGCACATCGGACCACGGCTAATAACCCGCGGCGATACCATTCTTCCTCGAATCACTGGCCGCTATACACCAAAATCACCATCAATCACACTAAAATCACGTCAAAACACCACATACCGAATATCTTGCCATCCTGCCTAACCACCGCTTGCACAACAGCAGCCACACGGTTCATATCCGACACTGTTACGACAGCCCGTGAGTCAAAAAAATTCTCCTTCTCATCAATAATGACGACACTCGACATGCCTGTGATATTATGTCCCCGTTCAATCAAGGTGTTTAGTACGGCGCCAGGCACGATCTCATCTGCGTCTACTTGGAGTGGATATAGTTGATCGTGGACCCGCCCGCTTTCGATCGCGGCGCTGACGTCCATTCCCCAATCGAGGTTGAGGATGGTTTGCAAGACGGACCCGAAAATTCGGCCACCTCCTGATCCGCCGATGGAAAGGTAGAAGGAACCATCGAGGTTTTCAATTATCGTGGGTGTTGTTGAGGATAGGGGGCGTTTACCGGGCTCCGGGTAATTGTCTGGGAATTGTTAATTGAAGATGATGGAAGAATGAGTTGCGTACATGGTGAAGGCCAGAGTCCGAAGCCATTAGGGGTTCCAGGAACTGCAAAATCGTCCATCTTATGAACGCAGTCAGAAGAAATTGTTAGGTATGTATGAGAACTCACTTCATCGTTCAGGATAATACCGGTCTCAGGGTCGAGTACCATAGATCCAAACACAAGATTCACTGTGGTCGTCAACGCTACTGCCATTCCGTCCTCGTCGACCACGGATGTATGACTCGTTCCATGGTCGATTTTGACGTCAAATTCTGGATTATAGTATTCAGGGGGATGTGTACGATCCTAAAGTCTCATCTAGATGCGGAGGAGCAACAGAGCACAGACAAACGTACATCAGTGAGGTTAAGTGCCACAGCATCCGCAAAGGCTTTCGTGGATATTTCGGCGACGCGAGCTGTTCCATTGGTGATGTATGGCAAGTCTCCAATCTTTGTACTAGTGGAATGTGAAACTTGTTGTAAGAAACTTGGAAAAGGACTTACCGAGCTGCGAAGCCGACTGATGGACATGTCAATTTTTCAAAAAACTATTTAAAGCAAGCATGTAAGCACTCACACTTTAAGGCTTCTATGAAGCGATGGATGTTCAAGCCGGTTCGGCCTTCGCCAATGAGATCGTAGCGTTCCAAGATATTCAGAATATGAAGAAGCACGGGTCCTGAAGTTGGCGCGTGGCTAGTGTATATTTTCTTATCACGATACGTTCCTTGAAGAGCGTGATCCACCTTCACACTGTAATTCTCCAGATCTCCATTTGTCATTATTCCTCCAGTGGCTTGTACCTTGCGTATGATGGAGTCAGCTATGGGACCCTACTCAAAAATAACTTAGTTATAGCTCCAACGTGAACCACATTGAATGTCAAACCTTGTAGAACACATCAGGTCCTTCCGATGCGATAGCAGAGAGCGTGCGTGAGTAATTCGTACGTCTAATAATCTCGCCTTCGAGCAGCATCCGTCCTTCTGGAGCGAAAATAGCTCTCCAGTCTTCTTTAGGAAGCATGAGTTTTGCAAACATCTACAGGGCGTGTAATCAATCAACGCCTCAGGTTCGCATGCCAAGCATTTTACCTGCAGACGTCGCGCGAGCTCTTTATCAACCGTCCATTCAGCAGCAAGGTCTGCGCTTGGCTTCACGAGTCTAGCCCACGGCAATTTTCCCCAGCGTCCATGTGCTTCCTGGAGTCCACGGATTTCACCGGGAATACCAACTGCCAGACCTCCCCATCGCGCAGCGATCGGATCATCTTTGTACATTGTACTGTTTGCCAAGGCTGGTGCAGTTTCTCTGAAATCAATAGTAAATACTTCCGAACTACCACCCTCAGACGAGGGTGGAATGCGAATTGTCATGAATCCCCCTCCGCCTATGCCCGAGCTGACTTTGTCAAAACACTTGAATTTCGAAAACGCAAATAACGTACGAAAACATATTGACCACGCCAACACAAAAAACGGCACTGACAGCGGCATCGACAGCATTTCCGCCTTCCTTCAAGACAGCGACACCAATGTCTGAACATCGTTTATTTTCGGAAGCAACGGCACCGCGTTCCGCTTCTATGAGATAGGCAGGATTACGGGTGTATGTCTGGGGTTGGGTATGTAGGTGCGGGCGAGGTTGATATCTCTGTAGTAAAAGGGTCGCTAGGCATATAGCAAGCAAGGCAGCAAATGCACCTTTCTGCAATCTATGTCGACCTTTCGGCTCCTTCGTATGCAGGTACAGCGGGAGCTCAGCTTTGGTAGGATGAAATGCTCGCTTGAAGCTATCCACAGGAAGCTTGTCTATTCCAGTGGGTGAGGGTGACACCCGTTTCCTGTAGTCCATGTACTTGATGACCAGGCCACAGCTGACTGGGGTGCCGAAGAGGTATCTTTGATGATCAAGACCCGAGTAGCCAGAAATGAACGTCTCACTCCCACTAGTATGTCCTCAGGGGACCCCTCCAGGCGGCTGCTATTCGGGCCGTGAAATTCCTGACGGCAGTAGCCTCTGAGAGTTCTTCTAAGAGTGACATGCGCTTTCATGAATGGCAGTGCATGTGTAGAGGTCTTAAAAATATAGTCTTATGTAAGTCAATCTTTGTAGCCTAATTCATACCACGATCATCAGGGCTCTGATGCCCCTACTATTTGCTCACTGATAGTCGCTGACTCGGGCATCCCAAGTCGAATCGCAGCGATGCCAGGTCACCGGTCACTAATGTTTCAATACGACGGCTCCGAGGCTGACAGTGCTTCAAATATTGGCCCTTTGAGCCATACTAGGTGTGTCTAAAATCCATATAGGTCATTGCCTCGCTCGCCAGAAATACCTACACGAATGTCTCAGCTTCTCACCGATGATATACAAAAGAGTAGGAGGAGCTGGTATGTTCAAAGTTGCAAATCGAAGTGATGCTATGTTACAACGTTTTGTTAGAGATCACGCCAGGACCTCTGAAACGCAGAAAAACCCTGGGACTTAATAGTCGTTTTGATCGGATGCTGGCCCAAGTGCATGTTACACATTCATACAGTTCTGATCCGAAGACACGTCGAAAACGGGCGCGTTCCTCCGGGTCTTCCTCTGTCAGTAGTTACGATCTTCCCAAGACACCTGTGGACGCATACAGCCATGAAGGTAGACTTGGAAGTGACCTCTCTGTGTTGAAGATGAATCAAAGGGCGTCAAACCCAGTCAAGTTCCTCCCGGTGCAACGTGAACTCAAATTATACCGAAAGGTGCGATATATGCGCGCGCCTTTATGCTCATGAGAACCCAAAATTGGCTATTGCCGCATCAGGGCTCTCAAGTACGGGCACCGGCGAAAGCCCTACCTATGTGGCTTGCGAGCACGTTCAGTGCCTTAGAACCCGAACACCCGCTTCGAGAACTGCTTCCTCCTTCTCTGGCCCACGAAGACATAATTGAAGCCAGAACTCGAGATGAATCTCGACCATGCTCTCAAGACGCCAAGACAAATCGCATGTTTGCATTCTCTCCGTTCGATGTTGATGTACAAGAAAATAACGATCCAGCCCTTGGAATTTCACGTCTGCCGTCCGCCGACCCCGCCTTCCGTGACGGTGGGTTACTGCCTGACCCAACGACTATCAACGCGGAGTTACAGACATTCCACCTCGGAGAAGATACCCTCGGGTTTCGTCCATTTTCAACCCCCGGCTCGCTCGCCGTTCTACAACACGCTGCTATTTCAAACGCTACACCTAACTTAGCCCGCCCATCAGAATTGCAGAAGACCGCGAAACCACCCCTTTTGTCTCACAACGCAAGTGTGAACCATGCCAATTTCACATCGTCCCCCACTTTTCGTCCTACAATTACAGAGCCGGAAACTTACCTGCCATCTTTCCGCCGCGGGTCGTCTGTTACTTCTAACGATCTTGGACCTCACTCACCGACGCCTGACTTTGAAGATAAAATGATGAATATATTTTCCACCCCTGGACCGGCATTTACCGTCTCTCGACCAGTGTACTTCGATTCTCCTGCTGAAGATCCATCACTGTCAGACCTTCTGGAGCCAGAATCGTACGAGCTTGATTTGGACGCACTTGATTTCCGCTGGCAGCCATTCTTGAGAAAGACTTTGCCTGATTCCGGCTTGGCCAGCAGGCAGACTCACGCCATGCATACTTCGGCTACGATTCCTCCTGACTTCGGAGATTCCGACGTCCATGTGTCGCATTCACCTATTTCATCCTGTGGTGTTACTGACGATCGAGTGGCAATGGCGGAGGTGCATCACGCACGCGTAGAATCCAACCTTTATGAGGGACCCGTTCTCGGTTCACCTGTATCTGGACACGCCCTCCGACAATTTTCATGTCCTCAGTCGAATGACCAAAGTGGCACAGTTGTCTTTGCTCCATCTTCTCGATTTTCCAGCACACCTCCCCCTGTCTTCACAGAACCCGATGTCCTTGTGTCGCATTCGCCTCATCTTTTCCGTGGTGTCGCTGACGACCAAGCAACAATGGCAGAAGTATCCAACACACGCGTAGAATACGACCTTCATGATGGATCTAAACACGTCACCCGAGAATCGCCATCACCTCAGTTGAATGGCCAAAATAGCGCAGTGGTCTTCGCTCCCGCTTTGGGAATTTTTCTTTCACCACTCCGAGGAGCAGCGTCGTCCCATGCGGTTCCTGAAATTACCGATGTACAAGAAGTAAGCCCACATGACACAAACGGCTTATTTTATCCAAACTCATCTTGCCAAAGTTTACCGCAGAAAACACAGCATGCACCACAGAGAGTCACGAGCAACCTTTCACGCCCCCACGCCCAACTCAGACGTCACAGCCAGCAACACCGAAGAAAGATCGACAAAGCCAAACACGTAGTACGCCGATCCCACCTCGGCAAGAACAACGATCGACTGCATGGATGTTATCTCGTCGATCACTTGCAGGGAGGGACAGTATTGGCTGTGATGAAATTGACGGATTGTTTTCGCAGCATTCAGACACTAGTCATGACACAATTGAGTCATGGGCGGATGATCATTAGCGAATTCGAGCATTCCACACCTGTATTTACATTAGTAAACTCTACATTCTTCTAAGTTAGGAATATTCTATGGAATCCAAGTATTGCGAGGGTATATGATAAGTCCAAGTAAGCAGGTATTGGTGAATCACCAAACAACCTCAGTACCATCAAATGGTTCGACAGTCACCCCGCGTTCTCCCCGCAATTTTCGAAGCTTGTGTCGCTCCAGAGTATATATCTCGTATGAAGCGGCGGCGAGCATCATCGCACGGATGTGGTGCGGGTGCGAATTGGCAGCCACTGCATGTTTCCGTGACTGCCAGATGCACGTTGCAAGGTTCATGCCAGTTTCTGGATCTGGCACACCGTACCAATACATGATAAGCTAAGGGGGCAAGATCAGGAACTTCACTGTGGCGAGAAATTGGTTGCATACGCCACCGCTAAGCACGGCCTCCTCGTGAGCTAACTTGTCAGCTTCATAAAGGGCTGTGCACGTGAGGATAATCAGTCAAAGGTCTGGGAACGGGTGATAGCTACATACGTCCGCTGTCACTCCCAGGCAATCGCTTGCTACGAAAGGCAACACAGTACCACTCACGCTCCTCGTCTTCCGGAAGTTCAAGCTCTGTCCAATTGAACGCTTCCTCGTATGGTGTTTCAGCGTAATACGGAGTCGCCGGATGGAAATTGTGCAAAGCTTTGTGCAACGATATCGATACAGGGTCTATATCAGGTAAACGGTTCTCGGAGAGCATCGGCTGCTGTTCTAGTGGTAATACCCCGAGCTCGTGAGGTAGAGATGATAGCAGTGGGGGCAAATAGAGGACGGTAGATGGGGGGTTTGTTAAACTTTTAGAATTGAATGTGGGGAGCTCGTGAGGGTTACGCTCAGCCCCAAGGCCGACGCCCAGATCGTCGTAGTCATGCTCAATGCCATCAGTCACGAGACCAATATGTGGGGGGTGCTGTAACTCTGAGCGAATGGGTTCAGCATGGCTGTGGACAAGTGTGAAACCCATGATGGCGCACTGACTCGGAGTGAAGAAAAGAAAAATTAGCGTAGGGATTCACAGTTCCCGTACAGCACGCACACAAGGCTTATATTAGGTGTATGACTGACGCGCACGCGATTTACCAGCCATGTGATGAGGATGGCGTTATACCATGGCGTGATTTTAGGTTGACAACGAGTCTGAATCGCGTGAGTCAATAACCATTGTCAAGGAATGATTGTCCTCTGTCTATCTTAGGTCTCAGTGTTGGTGAAGACTAACCACCATTGTGCACCACCGTGCATAAGTTTTTGCTTCAATTGAAACCCTAGAACAGCCATAGCCAAGGTGTGGAAAGGCGGCTGCCTGTGAGGTGCAATCACCACGATTGCAAGTCAGCATGACTGATCTTGGCAATGACTCAGATGAAACCTGCTCGTAACAGGCAGAGTGAGGTGCTCTGGACGAAGTTGTGCCGCACATAGTAGCAGACGTATTGGCGTGATTCTAAAAGGTTCAGATGGGTATGACAATCAGGTATAACAGTACGTATACTCATAACTAATTGAACTGGGCAGTCTGGTTCAACTTTCGCTTGACCAAACATGCTTATGTAATCTCACTCGCCATGCCCCGCGGTTCCCCGAGCTTCAACTCGAACTTCATAGATGGCGGCTACAAAAAAAGCTGCAGAGTCTACTCTCTACCACGTTCATCCGAAAGGTTTTTGGAAGAAATTTCGTGAGCTGCTTCATTTTCTCGACGTATTGAATGTCTGAACGCCTCTTACTAGGCGACGCTGTGGTTGTCAATCCTGAAATCTCGAGTGGTATTCCATTGGCAGGAATCTACAGATGGCCGCAGCCTGGATCTAGACCAGAGAAATACTCAGCTCCGGCAACCAAAGGTAGGACACTGAGGCCCACTATAGGCTCTTCTCATCCTTTTCCTTGTCAGCTTCCGACCCCGCCCAGAATCCGTACTGGAAGAGAGATGTTCGAAGGGCATATCCCCAGCTTTCTGTGGTCTCGCAGCGCGACCTATCTTCTCTTCTCATTCAACACTCTGAAGCCCAGGCGTACGCTTTCGTGTCCTCTGCGTGGCAGCTCCCACTGACATGTAACCATAGGATTCCCGCACCATCAGAAGCCAAAGGAGAGAAATCGGACGTCCCTGCCAAGACCCAGGATATCATGGATTTGACAGGTGCAATTGCTGCAATCACATCTGTGCACAAGGTATATGATCAGTCAAAGCTCCCCCCGAAGGTGCCCACACCCTTCAAGAAGTGGAGAGCGGAGCTCGCGCCCGACGCCCCCCATGATCCCAATGCATACTTTCCCAATGTTGCTATACAAGTAGTCGACTTATGCATTCAACTCGAGGATTTTTCTACTTCTAATTGGCGATGAATCAAGAGACAACATCAGATCTTCCGCGCCGCAGACAATAGTCCAGCAGGCGGAGATGCTTTCAATGTGAATAGGCACCTTCCTCTGTACGGAGCGTACGGGAGTTCTTTGAGCTTTTTTGTCGACTGAAGGCCCAGCAACACTTTCACTCAAGGTACTGGAGCGGTGTATCGCGTAACTGTGTGCCTGCGTATCGCGAGCAAGGCAGGAAGTGGTGGAGAGTCTGCGCTACGACAAAGCCCGAAGGACATTATAGCTGACTAAGCTACAGTACTATGCGGCGGCTTGCTCTGCTCCAACCCCCGGGGTTCCCCACTCCAGTACGATACTCAGTTGCTGAGCTGAATGACAGTCGTTTTCGGTGCGGCTGAGCCACTCTGTTTGATTTACTTCTCCTAGTTGAGCATTTTATAGAGCTCACTGACACATGGATCTTAGAACCTCACAAACAAATTGAGGCTGCGCCTACCGGATTTCATAATGATAGCCACCGGCGTGCTCCCTCTACCGCTCTTCTGAGGCTGTTGGCATAGATTGATATCAAACGCCATAGAAGAGAGGTGTGAAGGAAATTCATGCAAATAGGAGAGATGAGGCTCGCTTGAACGATGTATTGGACAAAAGTTGAGTGTGTGTCAATGGCCAATGGTAATGACCGCAATATTTGAGTCTCTCTGTGGTACGATGTCATGTTGATTGAATGCGCATGGCATATCCACTGTCTCTATCCATGAACTCTCGATAGCAACTGGACTGATCGAGTATCCCCATCTACATCTTTTTGCCGTCGAACTCAATTAACTATGGATATTTTTGCAAATCCACTGCTGGCAACTGCTCTTCAATTTCTAACTGAATCCACGCACTTCCTCTCAGTATCAGAGTGCGACATACCGGGTCGGTCACGAAGGATAGGGTCGATGTTTAGAAGCAATAATTATAGCTTGGACACACTTGACTTGACGGTTTTCCGGCATAGCGGACGTATAATCAGATATTATGATCTTGGTCCAAGATTCGTTCAGACTAAAACTGTTAATATTTAGGTGCACACGTGCGAGGGAACTGCGATTTCAGAGGTCAGCGGTGTTACGCGGTCACTGGATGCAATACCTTTACGTAGATGCTTCTAGACTCGCATCCCATCAACGCAAATCAAATGAGCCGAAAATGCCAATCATAAGACTCCAGCGTGCACTGTGACAGTATGCCAGTGTGTCCTTTGGGCACCCGAGTACTGCTGTCCTTATCTCAGAAATTGTTCCGGAAATCAAATCAACCTTCAGGAAAATATTCCATCAACTGACGTGACGCATCAGCTTCAGGATCCTATCACGCACATTTATTCCTCAAATTATTGGGCACAAAAGAAACCAATTCTTTTTATGACAATACACGACAGATAAACTTTGTACTGTCATCGTAGGCTGGCCTAGTGTCAACAATACTTCAGGTCCCCCCCCCCCCCCCCCCCTGAATCACGCAGTCACCCAAGGGTGAACGACTAGTTTCTTACCGCTTACAAGGTTATCTTTGAGTCTCTGCAAGCCAGAGGAGACATCATTGAGGCCGCCTGGGATGACTTCAACAGCGGTTGGCTGATGTATAAAATTACGTGAGTATCCAGTATACATGCATGGGCATGCGACAGACCTTGATGATTCCTTCGGCAAGCCATTGCGTCAACACGGGCATGAAGCGCTTGCCCAGCTCATGATTTGAAGGTAGGTGGAAAGTGCCAAACACTTGCTGAACTACCTTGTCATCATGTTTGCTTTCCACTTGAGGTGCTGTCACTGTGATGATCGTTCCTCCAGTAGCAACGATGTCATGAGCGGTCTGCTGCGTGTCAGGAAGAGAGATGGCGTCAAAGGCCAACATAATAGGAGTTGATGTGATATTAGCAATCGCGTCTTCCAAAGTAGTCGTCGAGAGCTTGCGATCGAGCACATGAGTAGCGCCGAGCGAGGAAAGAAGTTCGGTGTTGTGCGAGGAAGCTGTGGCGATGATAGGCGAAAATCCAGAGAGCCTTGCGAGCTGGATGGCTATGAAGTTTGTGAATATTTAGCCAAGGGATATGATTTAGTTTGCACGCACCATATTGCCCGAGGGTTGATGTACCGCCCATGATGAGGATAGGTCTCCGGCATACTTGCCAGTTCCCACCTTCTAACCATGGCACAAGGTGAGCCAGCCCTTCAGGCCGCTGTGCATACAAGGCAACAAGCGAATGGGATTATGGCAACCTGCACAGAAGCCGCTTGGTCGAAAGAAATATTATCCGGAATCTAAAGAAGGGGATTAGCGTGCAGGAATTGGTTTTGTCGGAGCTTATAACACCTTTGCAACGGAGCCAGCAGTTACGATGCAATACTGTTGGAAAGTGGAAAAATTTGCTCTCCATGTTCGCTTGAAAAAATTCTGCAAAGAAACATCAATACCATCTTGCTGTCTTAAACACCACTAACACTCTGTCCCCTTCCTTTAGATCAGTGACACCTTCACCGACAGCTTCCACAATGCCAGCAACCTCTTCACCAATTACTGCTGGATACGAATTGACGAAAATGAATCCGCTTTCTTGGATTTTCCAATCCAAAGGGTTCAGACCACTTGAAATAATTTTGACGAGAAGTTCTCCGGAGCCGGGTGCATCAATCCCTTTAAAACCTACAACAAACTCTTGTCCGATACCAGGAAGCCATAAAGCTTGTTGAGTTGACATGATGTTAACACGGGCTAGTTTGAGAGAGATCAGGAATAAAGTGCAGGACCGCAGGTATGGATAAAGTTCCTGAGCAGATATATAAGAATGATGCCAGTTGATACTGTCACCAGTCTTGGTAATTGCCACTTGTCATATGCCGGTCTGAATGGCCTACTGACGGGGCTACGAATAGTACCCTATCAAATAACCAATACTAGCCCAGTATCAGATTGGCAATACTTACTGGTATGATCAGACCGGTCTCTTGATAATGCACATTGCGCAACTCATGCTTTGGTTTTGTACACGTGCGGAATTCTGAACTTGCTATCCGTCAGACTAGCATCGGACAAGTGACAAATTGGACTCGGAGTGACGGTGTTAATTACCAAAAGCTGTGTCGAGGCCTTAGAATCAAACACGTACAAACATCCGCCTGAGATGTCCAACGACGCACCACCATCAGCAGCCGCGGGCGCATCCACATCCGCCCAAGCAGCCGCTTTCGCCAATGACGACCGCATCCACTTTTCCAGAGAGACAGAAACATGGAGGCTAGAGAATGAAGATGGTACTGAGCTCGAGTTTGATTCCGTCAAGGGTGCATGGGTTCCGGTGGTGAGTGTGAACTTCGTAGGGCGCCGGTGATCGTGAGGCAAGTAACCTTGGCAGCTGGATGAGGAACTGATCAAAAAGCAACAAGCCGCATATTCAGTCGCTGGCGTGGATGAAGAGGCAAGTGATGCTATTCAATAAGGTGACTCCTGACACTAATAAGGTCCACAGACACCAGCCGCGCCCGTGCTCAAACGTGCAAATAAGAAGAGAAAGGAGCCTGAAAACTACACGTCCTACACACCTCCAACAGAGCCTTCTGCGAAGCGTGGTAAAAACGACAAGCCAGCCAAGTCCAAAAATACGGCAGTCTACGTCACCGGTCTCCCTGCAGATACTGAAGTGGACGAAATCATTGAGCGCTTTGCGCAAGTTCGGAGTTATTGAGGAAGATGACGAAGGCGAGGCAAAAGTGAAACTGTATGCACGCGAGGACGGGTCATTTAGTGGAGAAGCATTGGTGGTTTATTTCAAAGAAGAATCAGTGACTTTGGCAGTCAACCTTCTGGATGACGCGGAACTCCGGATGGGCGATGCATCAACGGTCATGAGTGTGCAGAAGGCAGAATTTCGTCACAAGCATTCAGGCGGGGCAGGAGAGCAAGCGAAACCACGGAAGACAGTGGACAAGAAGAAGATTACCAGAAGGATTGGCAAGATGCAGAAGTATGTTCCCGCTCTCTCAGATCCGCCTTGTCATATCTCTCATCTGCCTACAGAAAAATTGAAGAATGGGATGACGAAGATGGCTTTGGCCCTGCCAAGAGTGAGGAAGATGAAAAGAACATGGTTAACAGGAACTCCCGTGTAGTGGTTCTCAAGCACATGTTCTCTCTCCAAGAGCTCAACGAAGACGCGTCTTTGTTACTTGATCTGAAGGATGACGTGCGTGATGAATGTTCATCACTAGGAGAAGTCACAAATGTCGTTCTGTATGATGTGTGTTACATGTTCCCTACTCCACTGTCATATCTGACCTACCTTGTAGAAAGAGGCCGACGGAGTGATGACAGTCAAGTTCAGAGACTCACTGAGTGCTCAGGCCTGTGTCATCGTATGTCTATCTCACTGATTCCTTGGCGATTATCGACTGACCTTGTCATAGAAAATGAACAACAGGTTCTTCGCCGGAAGACGCATTGAGGCGTTTTTGTATTCAGGCAAGCAGCGCTTCAAACGCAGCGGAGCGGGCGATGATTTGGACGGAGATACTGACGAAGCAGAAAAGCAACGGCTGGATGACTTTGCATCGTGGCTTATGAGTGAGGGCGACTGATGGGATATGATATAATATCGTTCTTGCTTGCCAGCTGAGGATGAGAATGTTCGACTTATTAAATGTATATAATGCATTTCAAGATCTTTGGACATTTATACCAGATAGCAAATTACGATAGCAACCTGAACCATAACATGACAAACTGAATCCCTCTGTGAAAGAAATGTGTATATAATTCACCAGCAGCTGAGAAGAGGTTTCGCAGCAACCATCTCAATTCGCTGGGACGGATCAGACCATTGTCACTAATAGGGGCAATGGACATACCTCGACAATAACAGTTCGCTTCGGCTGTTCATCGATGTTCATCCAGTCTAGGCTATGGTCGGGCTGGTGGTACATCCGCCCCGCATGGCTGTTCCACCTATTGTGCTGAGGTGCGAATGGTGACTCAACATGAGACATTGACTTAGACATGACTGCCAGATCCTCCTCTGTCACAGAGTTGGCAAGTGAGTTTACCTCCGGAACAGAGGTGAGCCCGCCCGGACTACCAGGCGGGGTGAGCTGCTGCGAAGCCGATAGATCAGGTGAAAGTGTATCACCAGTGGGGACAAGGAGCGGTTGCGGTGCCGACGACATTCCGACGTCGACTTCTTCCTCTTCGTCCTCCTCGATGACCGGTTCTTCGACGCCAAGCCGTTGCAACCCGGCTTCGACAACGTCCAGGCGTTCAAGATGCTCGAAGAACCGTGACACCTGTCGTACCAGGGTGTACCTTCTGAAATTTGGCAGAGAATGGAACAGGACGATCGGCTTCTGATGATCTCCGGCGAACAGGTGGAGGGAACTCAGCAGAGTAACTCTGACTGCGTGTACGCCGCGGTAATGGCATAGTGCTGATGGACGGGCGTGGTGATGCAGGTGAAGGACCAACACCAGGAGGACGAGGTGCTTCTTCCATGATCTCAACTTCGTCGTCCCAAACAAGCGCTTTCGTACGGCGGGTCAACTCCAGCGGACCTGCAACAATGAACACCGAAATGATTTCTGCGACCGCCTCTGAAGCTCACCTTCATCCTAGCAGAAGTTGATTGATTAGTTGAGCAAATTAAAACAATCCAGCCAACGGATTTGGCTCACCGCATGTTTCAAAGACTCGACGATGTTGTAAGCTTGACCTTTGATGACAGCCAATTGCCTCTGGAAAATCAAGGATAATATCATATAATTTTCATCAAGTTACTCTGACAACTGACCTGGAACATCTTGGGATGGAAGTCAGGGTCGACTGCAAAGAGTTTACGAAGCTGGAAAGTTGTTTCCTCCCACCAAGTTTTAGAGGTCAAGAGGGGTAAGAAATGCGCCCGCGTCTTTTCACTGAAAGGACGTCCAATCAAGTTGACAGGGAGATACAACCACCCATAGGTATACGACCGCCAGCCTCGAGGATGCTCGTGAGGGAACGAGAGCGAATTGTCTATGGCTGCAATGTGTATATGCGGCTGACGTATATAGTCAAACGAAGCAGCGTTAGCTTGAGATGGAGGGATGGCATTGGCGAAAGTCACGGTAGACTGCGAGGATGGAGAATGTGTCTCAACACGACGCATCTGTGGCATCTGGGGGTGAGCTGAAGGCTGAGGGGCAACATCAACCAGCTTCTCGTGACTGCCTTCACAGTACTTGATCATATAATTATCAGCACCGCGGTCAGTATTTAGCATCAAATAGTCTGTTCGCATGATCAGCCATCGGGAAGAATATAACAGAGAGGGTGTCACCAAGTATCACAAGCCTAATGCAGAGTCAGATGCAACATGAGAACCTGTGACGGAACGTGAGCCGACCAACGTACTTTTCTAGCTCTTCTCTAAAACTCTGTTGAAGCGCTCGCGACCAATAGAACGGGCGTCCAGATTCGTTGTCTTCAGTAACGTCGAAAAGAGCACGTTCTTCTTCTGGGTCCTCATCGTCTATGTCTTCGTCACCAGTCCTTCCGCATATTATTTTCAGTGCGCTAAGAAAACGTTTCGTAGGGAGACCTTTGCGATGCGATGAATCGTCGAATGTATCTGCGATAGAGCGGCCGGGCCAAGGATGCTTCCGTAGGAAATCTGATGCATCTGATAATTTGTAGATGAGTCCATGTATAACAAGTGAGTAAAATAAACACAACCAGTGTATCCATGCAAGAAATACTGCATGCTCCCTATCTTTTCAGGAAGTGGTTTACCTTTCTTCGCTGCACTTCTGTCAATCCAGTCATAGAAGAAAGCCTGGAACACAACGATTTAGCCAGGAATTCTAGAAAGTATACCATGGGCTCACTGGGCTAGATAGTGAGACGAGTTGTGTACGAGGGACAATATTAAGTCCAAGGCGTTCGTCAAGCAGGGATCCCGCAGCCTCTGAGATGTAACTAACGACGGTCAGTGTCACGCGGGAAGCTGGTGTTCTAAGTTGTGTATGATTACCTGAGATTGGGTATTAGACAAGCCCTTCCAAATGGAATTATCCATCTAAATTGCCGATGTAGCCACTTGGTAGTCTGAAAAATCTGAGTGAAAGTCTGGTAGATTATAAAGATACGCACTTTAGGATTCAAGCGACCATAAGGTTCCTCATCTTTAGGTTTGAATACACTACATACTGATATGTGATGAGTTGTCGCGAATGAGACTGAAGCACGATAACTCACGCAACTGTCTGGACTCTCCCATCAACTTTCGCACGAGCAAAGTATGATCCAGAAGACCCTTTCACGATCATCTTTGGGTGAATTCCAGCTGATATGGCATTTCGCACTGATTGTGTTAAACTATTGACCATGAGCTCAGCATTGGAGTCATAATAATCCCAGCTTACTTGTCGAAAGTCGCCTGGGGCATGGGAGGCTTGTGATCAAGTGTTTTGACCTATGAAACAAGATGTCACTATCAACACGGGGCACTGGGAGCCATACAGAGCATGCATTTCGACAGTAAAAATCGCAGTGCTTACCATGGACTCACTTCCGCTCCCGACAGCAAAAGGTGGTGAACAAGGCTCAAAGACACTCTGCCAAATCTCCTTGCGAGAGAAATCTTCGACTTTTTTCTTCCGTTTAACTTTCTGTGCGATAGACTCTGTCCACCTGGAGACATGTATTAGCTCAAGACTAACATTGTAACTCAGCAAGCCCCTCGCCTACCTTTTGAAAGCATTATCTAACTTTCGCAAGTCTATATGTCCTGGTTTATGCGCTCGGGCGCTGCGTCCGCGGGCAGCCTTAGCGTGACGCTCCGTGTTTTGCTCCTCGAGAGTGTCATCTTCAATGTCTTGAGGCAACTGTTGGTAACCGGCAGAGTGGGGCATAATGAATCCCGAAATCTGGCAGGCTATATGAAGGCCTTTTCAATGCTCGTTTGTTGCGTGGGGTTGATAACTAGTGAGCCTCTGAGAGTTGAGGCCACGCGTGTTCAGCGCTCACCTCTTACCACGAATAAACTTGTAACTTAATATAGCTGCGAGGCTGTAACTTATGTGGCTGTGTCGTGACGAAACTCCGTCATAGGCCGAGAGACCTCTAAATATTGTTGACATTAGAAATCAGCCGAAGGTGTACGGAGCACTTTGTATCATCTATGTATGCTCAATAGGGCACTACCTAGTCACACGTAAAGGCACTGATGTGATAGCTATAGTATGACTGGTTCCTGCAGGTTTCATACTATCGTTAATATCAAGTGGCAAGAGTACTAGTTGAACTGCAATGTCTGGCGCAACAAATATGGACCTGTCGATGACTGCAAGGCTGGTTCTTGCAAAGATACTCAGCCACAGAACAAAGACAACAACTATCGGAAACAGTTAGTAGGTGTAGAAAAGAATAGTGACGGATATTCTGACCTGTCCACGCTGCGCCAAATCCACGGAAAACATCGCTGTTCAGAACATTCCCAAGCTGCACCGAGAGAAGCGCAAATACAGCATTCGGAAAAATCAACCCTTGATAGGTGATGGAAAAAGGTATGGCCCCCTCCTTTTTGAGCACGCTGAATATGGAGTTGGAGGAAATGATGATCCAACAGATGCCCATAGACCATAGGATGTAAGCTCCGCACAGACAGAACAAGTATATCATCTGCCCTCCGGGTGCTCCCTTCTGGAAAAGTGTCCGAGACGTTCAGCGGAAGTATCTCGGACAGGTTCTGGCCATTGATAAGTAGCGAGTATCCTCCCTGGCCGAAGGGACCCAATGCGACGAAAGCAGACAAAACAAGCAGCTTTTCAGGCGGACCGCTTATGACAAGGCGTGCGAGGTACACCGTGATCATCATCAACGCGAGACTGAGACCAATGATAACCATGGTAAACGAGAACAGCGCTGTTAAGATGGCGAACTTCATTGACTGAGCTTTGAGTGCAGTGGAGAGTAAACCGCCGGTTGAAGATGCAACGATAAGGCTGATAGCTGGGAGTAGCCATAAAGTAGTCATGGTATCAAGGGTGTGTTTCTGCTCCACCATCCTGTCAGCCACACCATCAGTGATACGTCATGACAAGATTCGAACTTCTGCACTTACATTGCATGCAGCATTCCAAAAGCGATGAGGTATGACACAATGGAGTCGAGCCACCAACAACCCCAGAGGGTGTATAGAAAACCAGTGCCTCCGAAGTTCCATTCTTGATGGGCTACCTACAACCAAGGTAAGATCATCGAAGGTAAGCACAAACGAACAACAGCAAGCTTACCAATGCAATATTAATCAATGTCGCAGCGCCTGCTGGAAATGCGCCCATGAGCGGACCCTGAGTTGGATGTCGGATCATTTTGAGCCAGGTGTCAGGAAACATTATGTATCTCGCGAGAGTCGCTCCAGTAAACAAGACAAACAGCAGGAGGTTAAGCGAAAAAACGATCAGAGTAACGACCTTGATCGCCGGATTGCCGTTCCCGTACGGAAATGCGTGAACCAGGGCAGATGTACCACCAGTGCCCATGATCACTGTATGCCAGGCCCAGGTAAAATTCCTGTTGCATATCAATAAGGAGGCTACCATGGACATGCTGTGGCGCGTACCGTATACATTCTCTCCATGATTTACGCGGAGGTGCCCCCAGCATATTGGCGAGTTTTGAATACAGACCAGATATCTGCACTCAAGGAAGGGGAGATGCTTGCACGTCCACAAGGCATGACCTACAGTTCCCTACGATTTATATATGACATCTTAGACTCGTATCATCGATGGATTCTATTTCGCGCCAGCTCAAAGCCAGCTGTACAATTCAAATGATGCGGATCGATGTCATGCGGAGTTAGAGTTTTTCATTTAACAAAGTTTTCATGAGCATTTGTGGACGGTGGAGTGGGGGACCCCGGGGGTTGGAGCAGAGCAGCAGCCGCATAGTACCGTAGCTTAGTCAGCTACAGAGTGTCCTTCGGGCTTTGTCGTAGCGTAGACTCTTCACCACTTCCTGCCTTGCTCGCGATACGCGGGCACACAGTCGCGGATACACCGCTCCAACGGAATAGCCTCCGTTTAGAACAGGAATGGACAAGTGCCGCTCCATTCTAATCTGCAATTTTGTCGAGGGAGCCTCTGATTAAATTATACGACCAAACGAACAATTTACAGGTACTCACCATGACCACAGTAAAACTACGTAGCGGATATCCGAGAAGGTATACCGCCATAGCGAATCTAGACTTGTTCCACTCTAGACTCTAGATCACACTAGACGTAGCGTTATGGGTAAGATCACTGACTAGACTCGTACCCAGGTTATACGTCAATTTGGTATATGCCAGAGAATACGCCAAACTGGTTACGAGCCTACTCACCGATGGCTTTGTCAGTGCAACTGTAGCCATCGGATTCCCTGCCGTCCCTATAACAAATTGACAGCACAACTTATACGGAAGTCCGCTACTTACATATCGTGAAGTCTATTTCAAGTCCATATGCATGACGTGGATGCCGCTAGACAATACACTGTAGACAGGGTGAGATGCGGCCGTTGGTGGGAAAGTAATGAATCATCTTGACACACCTTCAACACTGCGGTCCTCACTTTCTACTCGGATCCACGTCGGTACATGACTGTGTGAGACAATTTAGATGAATCGGAACGATCAACTCAGCAAGAAGTAGTTGTTGTTGTTGTAATGCCTCCATGCACGATTTTAAAAATCGAAAGAGGAATTTGCTTACCAGACTCGGCACACACCAGAGATTGATGAGGATATGAAAGTCGTATTGTGTAGCCTTCTAAAATTATTAGGGGTACAAGCCAAGTCTATAATTGGTTACTAGAGCAGGTAGACCTGCGAGATGCCTCACCTCATGGATTGCATGCTGGGTGGTTTTTGAACGAATGTAGATCTCTCCGACATCATGTTTAGTTTTTTAAATCGTCTGCGCTTCTCTCATTCCTCGTTGATTCCCCTATCATGACCTCTTCCAGACACGGGGCGTCAAATATACGGCCGCTTGGGACCATGCATATTGTGGGCAAGGCAATGCACACCCATAATATCAGCGTCCCCACAGAATATATTGAGCCCCACACGCGAAAGAATGTCGACGAAAATGTGGTTGCCAACGCCAAGTTGAGGTTCGCGTATACTCCCTGTCAAAAATAAGAGTGAGCGCATCCTCCATTTAAAAACTACAGGTACGCACGTTAGGGAATACAGTTCCCCAGAATGACAATCGGAAGTCAATGCGTTCCCGACGTAGGGTGTAGCCAAGGCCGAGCATCGCAAAGAGTATCCACATACTCGCCAATGACCATAAAACCATAGCACCAACCACACATATCACCTCTACTGCTTCACCAGTTCCAGGCTGCCGCAAGAATCCACCGGCATCACCATATTTCAGAGGTAATAGTGAACGGAAAGAGGACCCCAGCTTTAAGAGCGAGTATGCTGCCTGTCCACAAGGACCGATGGGAAGAAAAACTGACAGGATTGATGCACCCGTGGGATAACCGTGTACGACCAACCGGAGGATGTATATCGTGAGTAACATGAGGGAAAGGCTCAGACCTATTGTGACCATGCAGGCAGAAAACGTTGCCGTGAGCAACGCGTGCGAGGGGGAAAATGTTTGCAGTGCTGGCACGAGGACGCCTCCAGAAGAAGATCCGACAATGAGGGTCACGACAGGGAGAAGCCATACAGTCGTCATAGACTTGAGTGAATGTTGCTGGAGAGTGATCCTGTAGGACTTAAGTCAACTCCAGCCCACTCTCGTAATTAATGGACCCGACACTTACATTACGTGCATCATGCCAAAGCAGCATGCCATTGAAATTGCAACGTTGATCCACCAACATGCCCACACTGTATAGATGAACTGCTTCCCTCCAAAACCATATGCTTGGAATATGTCGTTACTAGCGATGTTTATTAACGTAGTTGCGCCCATCGGAAATGTGCCAATGTATAAGCTCTGTACAGGATGCCGTATCATGTTGGGCCAGATGCTAGGAAAGAAAATGTATCGAGCCGCAGTGATGACGCTGAAGAGCAGAAAGAGCACAAGATTAAAGAAGAAAAAGCCGAGTGTAAACCCTCGCATCACTGGCGAATCGCCTGCATAAGGAAAGTTGTGGAAAAGTATGGCGATTGAGCCAGTCCCTACACCAAATATTGTCAACCCCACACATAGCTCATGATGCGCATTTGACCCACCCATTGTAACAGCAAACCATGCTGGAGTAAAATGTCTGAGGGTGGTAAGTAAGGCTTTCGCACCTCGACAAGTGGACATACCGAACAATATCTTTCAATGATTTCTTACGAAGAGTAGTTGCACCTGACGTCTCTGATGCTAGTCATCGTACTGGTGTCAGGACCGTGTGAGTTGGCAGGCGTGCGACGCTGGAGTATTTTGTCCGACTGGGCACCGCGAGGTCTCCACATGGAACTGACCATATTGTGTTGCGTCTCACTGCTGGAGAAATTTGCCGCAGATCGAAGTCGAGTCAAAGTGCTTCAATTTGATTTTTGGCAGTTAATTTCAATTGCACTTGCCTGTTTGGGGTCAGCAGTACACTGCCACTAGGAAGTCGTCAATCCCAATATAAGGTAGTACGACAAAGAGTATAGCGAGTACATGAAGACTAGTGGGTATGTATTCTAAGCCGGCGTGCTCATTCAAAGGTATATGTAAAACAGAAGAAAATGGGCCGACGGTGGGTAAGATGCTAAAAGCTACACACCATCCAAAGCACCCTTCAGCCATTGATGTTCGCGCACCTCGTTGATCTTGGCACGTAGCTGAGGGTTGGGCTCGAGACACCTGCTCATAAGATGCAGGCACGAGCCACCAAGCCCCTTCCCTGGCAGCTCTGAGAGGACGATATGCCCCGCAATGGCGTCCGCTTCAGTGGGGAATGGAGACATCCCGGTCAACAAGTATGACATCAGGACACCGAGGGTCCAAACCTCGGCGGGGGCGGCTTGGTATGATCGCTTGAGGAGCACTTCCGAGGCAGCGTACGCAGTAGTACCAAAGAAGAGTTTGTAGTATGGGGACGGTTCATTTGGGTTCTCAATTGCGGCACTGCCAAAGTCTATGAGTTTGACCTAGACACACCGTCAGTAAAAATAATAACGTAGTAAAATAGAGCCCTGCCTTGAAGTCTTTATCGATGACAAGGTTTTCATCTTTGATGTCTCTATGATAGATTCCTTGACTACCCAAGTAATGTACTGCCTCAACTACCTGGGCCAAGATATATCGAGCTTGTTTCTCTGAAAGGCGCTTGTGTTTTGTCTGTTCTATGCACTCAAAAAGATCGTGCGAGGGGCGGCGCGTGTAACAAGGACGAGGTGGTTCGAGGGAATCCGTTTTGCGCGTGAGATGAAGTGAGTGGTACTGCAAACCATCATTTAAGGGTGAATCACATCCTTCCACGAGAACTGATGCCGGAAGATGTCCTGAATCCTGCGGGGGAGTTTCTGGCTCAGAGTCCGGAACCGAAAATTCAGATGCAGCGGGAGATAATACGGGGGGCGGCGAGCTGAAGTGCGGGATGATGATGTCATTGAGGGGAGAATGCATATGGGCATCATGAGATTTTGATTTTTTGCGTTTGTGCCACGGAGAACCATGAAGTTCTTGGACCTGCTATTAAATGAGCGCGCGAAAAAAGAACGAACGACCATGACTCACGAGGTAGAAAAAGAGCTCATCCTCGAAGAATTCGAGACACTTAATAATATTCTCGTGCTCTACGAGATGAAGTACCAGGACTTCTACGGGAATTCGACCATAGATTTCGTCCTCCATCCACGCCTGCTCCGGGACCTTGTCTTTAATGATGAATTTGACAGCGACCTCAACGTTCTCCTGGCGGTCGACCGCAGTCATTACAAAACCATATCCACCTGAGCCGAGTTCATCGCAAAGGCGGTAATCACGAACAAAGGTCTCGAGGAGCTTGTGATCTTCCGGAAATCGAGGGGAATAGTTACGACCCAAAAGAGATGCTGAGTGAAGAGCTGGAACAGATGCAACTGGTAGAGGAGATTCGATTATCGAGGATGGGGAAGGATATTCATTTTCATACGAGAGCAAGAGGGATCGCATTTCAACGTCATGGGCGAATGGAGACGGTGAAGGGCAATGATTTGACGGATGGATCACGGATGAAGAAGATACAGAACGAGGTGGGAGGTATAGGTCAAGATTGAGATGTTCCGAGATATTGTTGCCGCTGTCTGAAAGAAACTCGGCGTGATCTCCATCCTTTGGATTTTGACGTTCAACGAGCGGGCTGGAGAGACCCGAATCTGAACAGCGGAACTTCTCATGGACAGCGTCACGATCATTAGAGAACAGTGCAGCTAAATGACAAGAGCTCGGCATTTTAAGAGCCAAAGGTGGCGACGGCAATGATGGAGTAAATCAGGGCGATGGAGTGCAAAGCCGCGATAGGATATAGCTTGCTCGCTGTTGCGCCGATTGTAGCGAGATGGAAGTGTCAGTTCAAGAGATTCAATGTTGAACCACATCGATGGAAGTGGCTTTCTCGGGATATACCACTTGGAATGCAGAGAGCCAACGATCCAAAGCAGGCAAGGTTCATCCCAGTGGCACAATTATCGCAAATCCGCTGTTTTATCCTTTTCTTGTCGCCTGGGCATTTTGATGATTACCATCATTATAATCTGATATGCACATTCATAATCGGACTATAGAAGCTTAAGGAGAGACGAGCTGATACAATGTTTCAGTACTCAGTATTAGCGGCCTAAAGCGCGCTCACATCAACGAACTGAGTTACCAAATGGGGAGAGTCGCTGACTTCAAAAAGTAGCGCCTATATAAAAGTGCGTAGTCGATTTTTTAGACCGTGACATGCATGAGTATCAGGAAAATATCATGTGCGCTCTGACCATCCCAATCATCTCCTCATGGCCTGAGTCGGTCTTCCAGGTCATCAATACAACTTGGGGAGCGGGCAGCAGTCTGCAGGCTTGCTTTTCCCTATCGAACGAAAGTTTTTGACGTGCGTAATTATGCGAATTTGCAGAGTACTCCCGGGTTCGGTCCATCCGCAGGAAACTCACCTACTGGAAACTATCGAAACATGCATTTTTCTCTCTCGAACTAGGCAAAATAATCTACCTCGCCGATCCGCGAAGTTATCTCTACTCGGAGTCCCAATATCGACTACATCACTTCCTCTGTCGCCCCGATTGTCGATGCCTGCGCTACCAGCTGCAAAGTTCTCTGGCCTCCTGCAAACATGCAATAATGAGGGCCCTACGACGCTGTATTGGGAAATTGTGAATGGTCGACCAGAAGGTCTTTGGAGTTTGCTAGATCCACTCGCTTGAACGCTCATCCGACCTGCGCCTCGCGTACACGATAACCAATGACCATGTATTGTTTATGCGGGCTGAACGTTGGAGGTTGCAATGATGTTAATGATCACAAGTAATTTCGCCCGAGAGATCATTGATTCATCGATTCAATCAGCCAAGGACGAGCCTTTGAGACGCTCTTTAGGTTGTTCACTAGCCGAGATCAGATTTATTCTGCCTGTGGTGGCCAATAACTGAAAGTATGGCATATACTAACGATGCATTTCTTGTTGTATTATTATAAGGCCTCATTATAAACGAGCAAGTCGGACGTACCACATGCCAACCGCAAGTATTGTGAATCAGAGGAACTGTTTGCTGTCGTGAAAAAGCAAACACAATGACACTGAAGCTTCTCAATGGCCACCGATGTACGTCGCGGGCTGTGATGTCGGTGAGCCACTGATCGGGGCCTTTCGGAGCCTGGCAGCATCGCGATTCGCGAAGTGCTGGTTGTCATAACAGCGTTCTGATTTCCAGCTTCTCGCTTCTGTGACCCCTATATGGTCCTCATCTCTCGGCTCAGAGTCGTAATGGTTGACGTGCCCATGGCACGCATGGGTGACTTTTTGACATTTGTGAGTAATTTCGCTCCATAATTATATCCCATATGTCGTTATTTGACCTTTTTCATGGTAACCTGCTTTTTCATGCGGAAACCCACGAGTTACAAGCACATACCAGCGCGCATTTATGTCGCATTCCTGACCAATCCTTGGCCCTCCGTAATAATTCAGGTGCATTTAGCACTAAATGAGTCTAAATAAGGTTTCTAGATCTGTCACAAATACATGAATTGGTTCCATGTTCAACAAGTCACAACTGGCACTGCATCGCTCCCATAAACGCATAATCCCTGACAACACGTACGTCTGGAAGTACGGCAAAATACAGGTTCGCACCCTATGTCGAGCGTCCATCACGGTTCTCCCTCAATTTCGCCTGCTGTAGGGATAAGATGGATATAGCCCCAAAGCCCGCCGAAGACAGCGTTGTGAACAAGGCGGTGCATAAGGGAATAGGATATTCACTGCCTGGCCTTGAAACTCTTTTGTAGCGGTGATGGATTGGCAAGTCGCCAATCTTCTTGCACGACGAGACGTCCGCAACCCTTCTTCTGGGTGTCCGAATAAGCGAACCAAGGGTCTAATTTTATGGTGACGGCAAGTGACGTCCCCTCGGGCCCTGGGCCACCTCAAAAGGCGTGTCCAGAAATGATTTTCTCTCTTTTTCCCTATCTTCTGGTGTCCCGGGTTCCTTTCTGACGCGTTGATCGCGATGCTACCATTTTCCAACGACACAACATATGGAGCTTATTTTATCTCAACGATTTTCTGCGCTATGCTCTGCGGAGTGTCTTGCATGCAGACGTGCGCAATCACGCATCTGTTGAATCATATCCTCACCTTTTTCTAGCTTTTCTTATTTTACTCGGTTGGTGAACTTTGCGAGTGGCGTAAGTGCTTGCTTGACCCAAATTGCAGTTATGTCAGAGATGATCGATGGCTAAAATCTATGGTGGGTCCCTCTTTGTCGTCTCTATTTCATTGACGATCCTGAGTTTACCAAAGGTCGCCGTTATATTGTTTGCCTTCCGCAGTCTTTTCATGCCTCCTGCTAATATTGTTGTGGTTTTAGTACGATGAACGTTTACATACAGCACTGATAGTGCATGGAGGTAAGCAAAATTAATGCTAGTCCCTGATCTGACAATCCTTAGACATTGAGTGCAGCGTACGCTTACCTAGTCATTCACTTCGGAGATTCTTCAATTTTTAAGACGGTCCTTCCGTACGTATCTTGCATGTTCTACCACATTTTTTGCGTGACGTTGATATTGTTGCAGAGTGTCATCGGTGAGCCATCTAGCATTGTGATCATATAATGCACTAATGCGGTACAGGTCGGATTTCTCCTAACAGTAAGATAATGATCTGAGCCTTCCATCATGTGCACTCACTGCCGAGATAACTAGGCCATTGTTTCTGTCTGTGTGCAAGGAATATTTGTCGTCAAAGCACATAGACGTAGGTCTATGCGGTTTGTTGATTGACGTATAACTAACAGTCTTGGTGGTGAAGTCAGCGAAACGAGATCAAGGATGCTCCCCTCACTCTGGGTCAGGATCAGTTCAGCTGTATACCCAAGTCTACACTCAATATGATTCTCCAAACAGATCCCTTTGGCTCTTTTTGAACTCGTGGCAGCATTTTGTGCGTTTGTAGCCCCTCGATATTTTCGTGACTAAACGTGATTTATAGATTGCGTTACTAAGAGGTAAGGGCTCTCACTCGAACTTCAGGTCTGCTGTCAGGAACACATGTCGCAGTTTTCAAAGTGGGAACAATGTTTTCTTTACCGCATCGCTGAAGGTGATAATCAATGTCAAGTTGTTTTCCCATTTGATGCAGCTCACCTTCATTGAAAGGGAGTCGTAGCTTCTTACCTCGGCGTCATGGCCGTTGTTGACATCGCGATTGCAATTTTTTTGGTCAAATACCTGCGTATGCTGCACAGACAAGCCATGACGTTTGCGTAAGTTCTCTTTTAAAAGAACTCCGACTCCTGCTGAACACCTTGTTCTTGTTCACAGATTGAGTGACATGATCCAGCGCTTGATCATTTTCTCAGTGTTGAGTGGAATCTGGACCGCCTTATTCGCTCTTCTCGACATGGTCTCAGTGAGTTACATCATAATTCGGGCATTCTTGTGCTCAAATCGCCTTTCAGTATCTTGGCTTTCCAGATACTGCGGTGCACGTCTTGTTCGACTTACCTCTTTGCTCGCTATACTGCAATACCCTCCTTGCGAGCCTCAACTCGCGGAATAATGGGTCTGTCGCATCGATCAAATCATTGTCCACCTTCAAAGCCGCATCGCGACCGGTCGTTATATCAATGGAGAGGGGACGTGACAGCAAATTTAGTGACGACAGAGAAAGCTTTTGTATATGTGATTCAGACGTAGTATGATTGTTACGAATGGACAAAACTTCAAAAGATATCCTCATAATCATCGCCGATCTCCAGATACTTCCTAATGTCTTGTGCGTCCATCCCAGTTTGGCGAGTGAAATGGGAAAGAAGGATGGAATAGTTGTCTGAGGCGGTTATCAAATAACAAATGGTCTGATATGGTATTTACTGACCTGTCCACCGTACCGCCGCCTCATGTGCCAGTGTGACGGATCTCTTTTTCTCCTCCACTTTCGCAGGATCGCAAGCGCCATAAGCATCGACTTCGTCCTGCAGAACAGCGAGCTGCTTTTTCAAAGAAGTAAGCTGGCCTCAACGCTTCCGCCCGAGAGTCCTAATTTCTCCGGAATTATTTATTATTCGTCCGAAGAAAATGAAACTAACGCTTAGGGGTCTGAGAGTTCTCTCGTGCTCGATAGCTGTTTTTAGCTCAGCTAGCTGAGCCACAAGGCTGGTCCTCGTCTCCTTTACGTTGTCCAGGCGATTTTGAACCTACGGTGCACGCTGGTCAGTATAGCTCCCATCTTGAGAAGCGAATAGGTCAACAATAGGTTCCTCTTTGCGAAGGGAAGCTCCAGAAGACTTGAAAACAAGGTTAGCATTCGGGTTTTTGCGCATATCACACGCATATATCCAGGGTTTGGGGGCGTACAATTTGAGGCGCCGATTTTATCACCTTGGACGAGACCATCGTCGACGAGGGACTGTAAGACTTCTTTGACCGTCTGAGAAACTTGGGAGCCTTTGAGCGTTGTCCAAGTAGTGTAACAAATAGTCGTACCAATTCCCTTGAGCTTGGGACCCGAGCTTCTCGAGCTCCTTTAACTATAGAGCAATCAAAGGTCAGAGCACGTCTACTGAAAGATAAAATAGGCCGCACTTGATAGAAGTCTTTCTAACATTCATATTCCGTAAGAGAAGGATCAGATACAAAAGTGATAACTCGCCGACTCGTGGAATATCTCCAGTAGCTTAGTGCGTTTCTCTTCCAAAGACAGACCTCGTGGTGCCTGCAAATATTGGATGACTGACCAAAAACGAAAGAAGGATTTCATACCATTGTCAAAACTGAGATAGTATCCTAACTTGTTTGCAAGAGGGAACGTAGAGGATATTGCTCAAAGAGTGCCTAGCGAAAACGCGTCGCGCGACGAAGCCAATATAGGTCACGTGCTAGCCGATCAGAAATTACAAGCGTGAATGCATTCAATTTACATCATGTGGAAGCAAGCAGAAATGACCGTGATGATTACATACGAAAAAACATGCAGTCAAAGTCCTGGAGCGGGAGCACGAGCATTTGTCCCTGGTAACGATGGATTGTAGAAAGCTAAGTAAAATGCAGAGGTGGAGGATGTGACGCAGGATGATGTACAGACACTAAACAAGATAAGGATGTTATGCGAGGAAACAGCAAGGAACGTGAAAAGGGGGCGAGAGATATGGTTATGCGTTACCGCAGAATATCAAGGCGCTGGTCATGGGAGGGGTAGCGATATGCAATAAATTCCCGGTCTTGTTCGACTCGCTCCTCCAGCGCTTTGCGGGAGGTAACGGACATGCGCGGACCTGCACTTTGGCGAGATACGGAATGGGTATATGCTGTCGTGAGGTTATCTTCGCCCTCGAAGAGCGACGTCGTCAACCGCGGAAATTCATGCGAGTCGCTACCATTGACCGTCTCTGGCTGTGTAGATTTCCTGCCCAGCAAGGACGCAAATCCAAACTTGCTCCTCCGCTTACTGGGCGTGAATGGCTGAGGATTTTCATCGATATGCTCCAAGCGGCCGAGCGAGCGTCTGGAGATGCCAAACTCATTGTACATACCGCCAGGATCTTTTGAAGGATCGTATGCGCCCAAGGGCATCATGGTCTGAATACCCAGGTTTGGGCGGGAGGCGGAACCACCGAAAGACTGTCGTCTGGGTTCTGTGCGGAACGGGGCATGCGGTAGAGTAAGATCACTGGATTCCTGACCGACCTGACGAGGATCATAGGTGTATAGTGTCTGCGGCCGTGATTCTGCAGCAAAATTGTTTGGTCGAAGCTTAACCTCACCGGGAAGGGGTGGTAAAGATTTCTCCCGAGAGAGCATGACTTGTGGCTTGGTCGATCTGGGCAGTGTCATGCCATTGGTAGATGCAAAAGTGTTCTGCTGGAGCTTCTGGCGGATATCAGGCTCAGAAATGACAGGATGAAGTAACTTTAGTCTGCCGCTCTCGTCAGCAATAACGGCATAATTTTCTTTCTCATCAATCTGCGCGCTGGTTTTGCGGTCAGCATCGCGATCTATGCCTGATGGACGTGAAGAAGTAGGTGAGGGAAGGAGGCTAGACGGCGCTGTCGAAGGGGACATGCCTGAAGAAGAAAATTGATTGCGCGGCGAGGATGTTGAAGGAAGCGAGGGAGTGGACACGTGGCGCCCAGTGCTTCCCAGATGCTCTCCTGGTCCCCTATCGACCAGATACGATAAAGGGGGTGGAGGCGCCAAAGGCAAGTCATCCTCATTCCGCTCTGTATCTTGAGATCGAGATAAATCGCGGCCGCTTGCGTGGTTCTGCGGATCCTCTTTGTTTCCTCGGACGAGTTTCCATATCTTGGCAAGGCCCTTGCGTTTCTTCTTCGCTTTGTCCTTCTCTTCGACCGGTGTATCAAGTAGTTCCTGGGGTTCCACTGGTGGCCACAGTTGACTATGTCTGGGGGTAGATAACATACTCCGATCGCCAACGGGTGATCGTACGCGAAGTCCATTACTTTCATGATGCAGGGCCACACTGTAGATTTATAATGAGAAATAACTTCTTCTTTAACAATGAAAATACATACTGCATATCAATCATACTGCCCGACATCCCGGAAGGAGCGAGACTATCCTGGCTACGCCATGCAGCACTCAGATTCTTGAAACCAAAGAAACGCGAGCGCCGTGGAGAAGCAGATCCTCGGCTGTGCGCATCTGAGAATGATGCTTGCGAATAAACCTGGCCCAAACTCGGCTGCCTGTCAGTCGGCGCTGTCAGAGAGCTGATAGGCCTGATGGAGCTTATAGCAGAGTACCGCGAGCTTTGCATTGGTCCAAGACCACTGTCAGTATGCGGACCCAGGCTGTGGACCGAATAGAGGGAGGTGACGTCCACTGCAGAGCTTTTGGAAGACTTTCGGGCACGGCGATCCCGCTTCTCATTCCTACGACGGCGCTCTTCCTCTTTTTCTTCTTTACGAATGTCAACGTGCTCAACGATGAGGCCATTCTCCAGAACTGTGAAGTCACGTGAAGGACTCCGGATATGATGACCGAGGGCTCCGTTCTGGCCAATGGATGCATGGGGTGGCTTGAGACGGAAAGCAGTATCATCTACTCCGCCGTTCAAATCATAGGCCGAGCGACGGAATTGTGAGTAAGTGTCTCGCATCTTGTGCTCCAGTTGCATCGATTCTTGCATAGCACGTGCGTGCGCAAGCGCCTCGGCCTCGAGGAGACTCCGTTGTGCCCTCACATACTGTTCCAGAGTCTGCTGTTTGGACGCTGGTTCTCGAGGAGTCTGGTTCGAAAGATTAGAATCACTCATGATGCACCGATCAAGTTCCAAGTTCGCTTACCATCGTGTGCCATATCTTGATGTTTTGCTCGGTTAAGCGTCCGCCTCGTGCTCTAGGTTTCGAAGAGCACTCGGATGATAGGACTCCAGCTGCCTCGTCCTCCTGTTCTCTGCGAAGTAACTCCTCGTAAAGTACATCACTTTCTCGCTCCCACATCCCGGGACCAACAACAACAACGTCTGCCATGTCCTGGTCACGCATTGCACACTCTACACATATCTCCTCAGGAGGGGTAGGGGGATTTGGGGGAGAGGATGGGATTGATTGGATCTAGGGCAGCGGCAGGGATGATGTAAGTGGGATGTTGTGCGTATGCACGAGGATTAGGAGAAATGGGAATCGTGATACCCATAGTGGGACTGTAAGATCGTGATGTGGATATTCCATTTGGGGGTGGCAGACGGGATGGACCAGGAGTGTCGAGTGGGGGATAAGTGGGCTGCCGGGTACTGGCAGGCTTGAGGGCAGCCGGAACATCACGGAGTAGTTGTGGAGGTGAAGGTAAAGTTGTAAATGACTCCCCAGCGGACTTGAATGAGTCATCGAAGAGATGCGAGTTCATGAGACCTCCACTGCCAGATGTCGGGACGTTATCATCAAGACTATATCGTTCGCCGATACGGTGGGCAATTCCCTGGGACAATGAGCTAGAGATGCCATTGAGCTGTAGACCATTTTGGTCATCAGGATTGGAATCGTCTTTGTCCTGTAGCGCTTGTGACATTGGCTCTGAACGAGATGAGGGATCTCTGCGTTCAGTTGAAGCCCAAGTCTGTGTATCTGCGGAGCCAATAATCATGGGACTTGATTTATGGAAGCTCTTGTCGAGGGTGAGAGTGGGGTATCTGTTGTCCTTGAAATCGAGATCAGAAATTGCGAGGCTACGTTGAAAGATATTGACATGAAGATTCGGGGGAAGAGTTGACGGAACAGAAGTGCAGTCAGGTCGTGATTGTTGAATAATAGTCGAGACCGCAGCCATAACACCTGAAATAACTCAACCAAAAATTGAGGGTGAGAGCCCAGTGAAAGAAGGTTTGCTTCTTTGGTGGACTAGGTGGTTGTCGACGAGGCAAACAGTGAGGAAAGGTTGAGATGGTGGTGGACAACCGATCAACAACCCGTTGGACACCCAACTGAAAGGAATCAAAGAACAGGAACACAGAGTAAAGTTTGAAGCAGGAAATGAGGCGATGAAATTCGAACGGCAAAGTTGCGGCAATATACCACGCTCCATTTCCCAGGCGGAACCGGCCGACCCTGTCCGCTTTACACAGTACTTGGCAGTGCATATGTACAGACTAATAGCCTACCAGGTGATTCGAACTCTAAGTACCAAGTTTATGACATGAGAATTGACCACCAAGCGATCCCCAAGCTGCGGACAAGCTCAATGAATCTGTCCAAACCATTGAGTTCTGACGATGTAGACTGCCACGTCTCAGTTACTATGGATCCCTTGCACAACGCCCGACTTTCTCCACATTACAATCACTTGTGGTGGACGCTGAACTGATTAGGCCAGCTGTTTGTCCAAGTCTCTTTTGGACTAGAAGCTTTGAATGAGGGTGAAACCTGGTAAAACACATCCGGCTGATCGGCTGAGACACATACAAACTACCCGCGGATTCAAATGTTTGAATGCCGGGTAGCCCTCACCGTTTTCGGTTAATCTTCTGTCCTTCTTTGACGGACGCCGGAGATGAGAGAAGGTGGAGAACTTGGAGTGAGCAAAAAGAGCAGAATGCGGTCTGTGGAACTTGTGTGAGCAGCATGGGGTCTGTGAGTTCCATGAGCAGTTCCATGAGTAGTCTGGTACCCGGACAGGTCGGTAGGTGACTATGGTCGTGGGCCAGACCCCAAGCAAGACTTGGGTCTAGACCGTCAGATCATGAATGAATAGACCAAAGTCATTCTTGCTCAGAACTGCGGTCAACGGCACTGCGGTAACAAATGAAACCCGCCACGTCCATGAACGTTATAACTGCACATTCCACCAGAAATTGTCAGAACAACGGTGACGATCCAATACTGAGGATACTTACAACTCGTTGTGGTGTGACTTCATCTAATCAGAATGAGATTGTATTACCGTCATCTGCGGATAACGCAGATTATATGCGCCAAGTTGGGAGAAACTGGAGGAAAAGGGAGAGGCAGGACAGCGGGCCAAGCGAGTGGCAGGCTGTGGTAGGTGGCAGAAATGAAGAAACGACGGTTAGCATGCCACCCAGCCTGGGAATTCCACAAATTACTTGACATCCGATAAATTTGGTCGTTGTCGCGAGTACTCATGATCACCTTCTGCCGTAAGCTGGGCCTAACCTAAATGAAAGTAGCGCATAGGGGCCCTTGGAGATATCGAGGCTTGCGTAGGGGATCGGATCGATCAAGAGAATAAGGTGTTCACAACTCAAGCCACACAATTCCCATGGGTACATATCCTCCTGATCTCTTGCTGTGCTACTAATTCCATACATGGAGGATGATTACAACTTCTAAAATGCATACGGGGAGATGATGAACTACCTGTGAAACGCGGTATCTCGAATGCTACACGAAATGGTTTAATGTACAAGTGGTGATGGTGATGGCGATGGCAATGGCAATGATGATGGGGTTGTGATGAGACGCACCACATGACTGATCCTGATTCTATCTAAAACTCGGCAATGTTCTGAAAATGATGATGAAAAGTCGAACGTAAGCACATTTAGCTCACGCATCAAATCTATCCTCTCGTGCTTCCAAACTGATCATAAACCATATCCCGCAACTTCACCCACACGCGTGACTCGACACCAGCAGCTGACTGCTCCATTTCCAACACCCTCTGCTCCGTCTCCACCAGTCGGCGCTTCAGCAGGTGCACTTCATCCCTCTCGGTCTCAAGTAATCGGAGCGCATCGCGAGAACGGGTCTCGGCTTCTCTAACAGATAGGTCTGTGCGTTCCTGGCGCTTCTTGGCAGCAGCAAGGATCGGCCTCAATTGTGGACTTGGCTGTGCGCGTGAGACGGAGCTCATCCTCCAGAGCTAAAATACGAGTAGAAGCAGGAGCAGTGGGGACGCCTGATGTTTGTTTGGATATAGAAGTTGGTACATTGTTTTTAGCGGTAGAAGGAATTCGGGCGCGATCTGTAAAAGCCAATCCTAGGGCGTTTGCCTCATTTCCTGACTCGGAAGAAAGTAAGTTGTTTTTCGTTCCGTATATTGTACGGAACAGTCCATTGAGCAGCGGTAGCATGTACGACCTTCTCCTCGGGAGATGAGGATTCGCGGCTTATGTCTAGCTGACACGCTGCCAGGAAGAGAATGGCAGATCGCAAGACAGAGGCTTCATGAGCTGGGGTGTTGACATCTATCGGTGTAAATACGGAAGGCGCAGGAGGTTTCGCTGGCGACGAGGAAGCCTGATGGAAGGGACCTTAAGAGCCGTCAGTGCCCAACACAATCAGTGAAAATCCCAAGACGACAAATTTACCATTTTCTTTGTTTTCCCCAGTCAAGTCACCACCCACACTAGTAGCAGGAGCGTGTCTACCAAGCAAGGCCCCAATCACTTTACACGCTGCACGAGAACGGCCAGTCCGCCTATAGTGTGCTGCGGCGATGAGATATGCGCCAGGTTCGCTGTGAGTTTTTCCAAGTAATGTGATAGGACCAATAGGGTCATCAGGAAGTAGATTCAAGTCGTAACTCAAAGGTTGCCCGTGGTGCAAGAGACTAAGCCTCTCCGGTCCGAAAGTGAAGGGGATTGGTCGAAGCTCAGCTATGGAAGACTCTGGTAAAGGGAGGGGAATGGGTGCGA
This sequence comes from Suillus occidentalis, assembly GCA_016628085.1. Classification (NCBI taxonomy): domain Eukaryota; kingdom Fungi; phylum Basidiomycota; class Agaricomycetes; order Boletales; family Suillaceae; genus Suillus; species Suillus occidentalis. The sequence goes on from JABBWB010000032.1 coordinate 67,814, forward strand.
TAGATACAGGGGTCGGGGGAAGTACTTGTTGAATCGGCGTCGCATGAACATTGCTCAAGTCGATACTGTCCAGAAACCTATCGACGGAGTGTACAGATGGTACGCCTTGCGGTCCAGGGCGTTGTGCATCATGACGGGCGTTTACAGATCCAGAACAAGTATTTATCAGGGAGGGTAAAGAAGACGTTTCTTCCTTGCCCTTATCGTCAGAAATGCGACGATCAGAAGAATTGACAACATGGAAGGAGTGGCCATTGCTGGTGTCTTTGTGGCTGTTGGGTACCGGGGAGCTACTACGGCGTTGCTCCTTGCGATAGGAAGGCGCGCGCCAAAGGGCAGAACGCGTGTGGCCGCGGTCAGAACTGAAGGCATCATCATGACGCAGTCTCTGGGCAAGACACATCCTGTCTCCGTCATTGGAATCATTGCGTTCGCGTACCTCCGTGGACCGCTTGCGCTTCTTACAGACCACTCCTTCCGCTCGCGATGTCGTCTTTTTTACCAGGCTTCTAGAGGGCCTTTGTGGAAGATGGTCCGCGGCGGGTCGCGATGATGAGCGTTCTAGCGGGGAAGGTGATGCGGGGCTGGCTGCGCGATTTTTAGGCATCACGGATTTGGTCACTAGTAGACGCGTCGAAAATGGTCTTTCGACGCGTCAAGGATATCAGAATGAATGTCGCGATGATCAGATGTATACGCACAGACCTTACAGATCCCGGGGCGAGTGAAATGAGGGTGTCGTGCGCGGGACTTACGCAGGGCGCGATACCAGTACTACGCTGACACTATGATACAACCTGTACAAATGAGAGAGAAAGAGAGAAAGAGGGAGAACGAAGGAAACGAAAGATTCAGACGATCTTTATGGGTTGATAGAAATGAATTGTGAATAAGGAATCGCAATTGCGTTAGATGTATTTGAACAGAAGACGCAACCTTCTCTTATGGGATCTTCCGCGGCTTTACTTCCAGGCACAACTGCAGCTGCTGCAGCCTGCAACCTCATATGTGAAAATTCGGACTTACACGCTGGCATCAGTAGCTTGAGATGAATTGAACTGGAATTGCTAGTAGGAGCAAAATTCTGATGATGCTAAAGGCGAACAAAAACCTGAACACCCTGCCCCAGTTCGGCAATTTCCCAGTTGGAGCGGGAGGAAAAACCCATTTATAGAAGATAAGTATAGATTTTGAGATTAATTTTCATGCCGTGACCTTGCCGTTACATAGGATCGACACTTGCAGCTTCTCCTCTACTACATAGGTCTGGTACCATTTCACACTGCCAGTCGGTTAGTGTGTCCAATACCATCGCCAAAACTCACAACCAAAATACCCCCCGGATACCAACAGATGTGGCGGTTGACACAACACCGCTGTGAGCGTCTTGCGACAGTCGTTTTGCCTATTTATATAGGACATCCATGTTGCGAGGTAAAACAAAATAGTCACCTCTGACCAGAGTCACAAGACCTCATACAATAAAGAGCTGAGACAGCCGTCCTTTCTTTGAATGTGAAAAAAACAGTGGTTACTGTGGCATATCCAGCTCTGAAGGGAACATAATCTCAACTTGCCTACGGACGAAGCCTTGACAATATTAGCATCGGAAGACAACTTTAGTCGCGCAGCCTTGCGCCCATGCCGCACAGGATCCATTGCATCCGAATACATTGTAAGATTCCAGTGTTCGTCATTCCACTGTGGACAATATAAAGCACAGATGCCTCAGTGGACTGCGCAGCAGGCTCTCACATCTTTTTGAATTCTCCCTCTAATCTTTCAACTATTCTTCAAATTTTCCCCCTCTTCTCCTAACTTAGTTCTTGAAATTTACGATGCTCTCCAACTTTGCCGTTCTTCTAGCTGGCGCTGGTTTCGCCGTTGCTCAATCGTCGTACGTTAGACCAAAGGTTTTTTGGGAACGATTGTGGGCTGATTTTTTGTGTCTAGAGGACTCTCTTCGCAGTGTCAGAGTGCACTACTAAGCACTTCAGCCTCGTCCAGTGCCGCGTGTTTGAATCCATCAGGGCTTATATCGCTCGTGGTCACGAACTCGGCCACAAGTTCCGTTATTTCTGGTGTCAACACCTGGATTTCCGGCTTATGCTCTCAAGCCGCCTGCAGTAACTCGACGCTCCAAACGGTCGTAACGGACATTCTTACGGGATGTTCTACCGACCTCTCGAGTATTGGAGTGGACACCACCAATTCTACTGCCATTGTCACATCCATTCAGGCCGCCTACCCCACTGTTCGACAGCTTGTGTGTTTGAATGAGTCAGTTTGGCAACTTTCATTGCCTTCTCCCATCTAATCGATTTTGTAGTACTTCAACGAGCACTCTTTGTGTCCCTGAGCTGCTGACGAACATCCAGTCTGCCACGACGACTCTTTCACTGAATAACATAGTCTCACTGGTCACGAAATTGGTGTCCGGTCAGAGCACTGGAATTCCCTCAAGTGCCGTCTGCACCAACTGCACAAAGGCCGCATATACCGTCCTTAGTCAGGGTCTCCCTGGAATTGCTAGCACTGCTCAAAGTTCATTTTCATCTGAATGTGGTGCCAACTACACAGGTAATTTGTGTACCACTTTATTTCGTCAACGCGCTCACACCCTCTGACAGATGGTCAGATGCCTTCTGGTATTCAGGAAGCATCAAGTAGTACCTCGTCAACGACCAGCACTAGTGGTGCTATTGTGCTTTCTGTTGGTAGTCTCAACATGGGTGCTTTTGCCGTTGCAGCTCTTTCAGCTGCTTTTGCGATCTTTGCTTAAGATTCATGATGGACTATGAAATGATTTGGACTAGTACTATTGAGCATTTGGTAGATTATTCCTACCAATTCGCAATATTAATCAAGGACATGATATGATTGTTTAATGTGTACTCGTAGAGTAGTACATCGTCAATCGAAATTACGTCAGCGTCTACCTCATGTAGCTGGACTCAAGGGTTCAGAGAGTTGTTCCCATACACTGCGATCCAAGGCCTTTCTCATTGAGCCAACGAGTGGTTTCTCTGTCTGACATACAGTCAGTTGATGTCCACGATGCAGGCCAGCACACCTCGTTCGCCCCGCTTTGACCTTCCGCCTGCACCAGTCTATTCCACCTCCAACACAGCCGACAACGGTCTCGCAGAGTGGACGAGCAGGATCAAGGCAATGCAGCGCCAGGTCGATGCAGACGATGAGGCAGAGCAGCGTCGTCTTGAAGAAGAGATCGTGCGGGCACGACTTGCAAGGATGAGACGAAGTACATCAGGCCTGAGCGGTGATTTTGGCGTCGGCATGCATGGGATTGATCTGGGTCGGTATCTCTTGGCGTGGACTTTTCCATATTCTCTAACTTGTCGATGGTTGCGTAGGCAAGTTACAGGAGTCATCATCTAGTGCCGCTCCTTCACCAAATGATCCCTTTGTGGGCAACGCTAGTGCACCTGCCTCGGAGAAGCCCTCTCGAGTAATACCCTCACATAAACCAGCAGTATCATCTAATGCCACGCCTAAGAAAGCTCCCATGTCATTGGCTGCGTTTATGGGCGGATCGACTGCTGCTGGTCCCCGATTAAAGCGCCACGAGCCACAACATGATGCCACTGTCGTACATGATGGGCGCAAAGATCACGGTCCCGTCCATCCAATATTCGGAAGAAATGGAATTGCTATGCCGGGGATGGTCAAAGGAGGTGCACAACCTCCTGTAGCTGCCACATCCCCACCTTCAGCTGGCACACCCGTTCGTGCAGTTCCCACTTCCACACCAGATATCGTGAGATCCCGCACTACGAGCACTTCTTCAGTCGCCCGTCGATATGTAGAGAAACTTGAAAGCCAGACACAAAGCCAGCCGCAGTCTCTGAACCCAGGATTTGTAGGGCCAGGCATTCGGGAGCGCAGGATAAGCACTCCCGCGGGCAACATTTCAGCACAGCTGAAAATAGATACGCCACACTCGCCTTCTTACCACCTGTCTCAGAATTATGGTACCAAAGCTGCTGCTGCGTTTCCACCAAGTTCTCTCGTCGAATCTCGGCCGAAAACCCCTATCACTGCGGAGACGCGCCCCAAGACACCTGTTGCTGAAACTCGTGCGAAGACTCCTAATCCTGAACCTGTCCGTGCTAAGACGGTGACAGAATCTATATACTCCAAGACGCCTAATTTGGAACATACTCGGGCAAAGACCCCCAACCCTGAGCCCAATCGTGCACAAACACCTGTTGCAGATTCTGGCCACACAAAGAGCCCAAGTTATGCGCGTTCAAACTCTTCTCAGCCCTCTTGGACACCTAGACAACCGACTACTCCAATCCCATCCATCACTCCGACGTCTCCTGTACGACAGAGTTACTCTCCACAGCCATCACGAGGGGTCTCCCCTGCATTTCTGCGTCCGCCTCTCACTTCTTCTACCAAGGATCCAACGCCAAGTATAAGCCGGCTACAGGGCCGCGGATTTGTGCAGAGTGTTGTTCAAGCCAGTGGGCGTCTCGAATCAGGAGCAGGAGCTGGAAGGAGGGATAGCACATTTGGATCCCCAACTCAAGCCGCCAGTGAAACGCGAGATAAGAATGCTAGAAGAGCAAGCGTCTTAGACCGTTGGCAGCCCGCAATGAACAATGTTGGAACACCATCACCACCCCCGCAATCCCCATTTCCGGCAAGCCGTGGAAGGACGCCAGAAGCTAGGCAATCAGAAGTGAGAACGCACGACACGGAATTTCCTCTGAAGAGCGCTGTGTCTACTCCCACTTTTCCAAAGACACCATCTGGGAAGACCAGTTCTCTTCCTGAAAGCGCGGGTCAGAACTTGGGGTCCTCCACCACAATGCTCGCATACATCAAGCCAACCAAGACTGGTGATGATCCAGTCGTTCGCAATGTTGATGAACTTGGGGTGAAAGCGGATGTAAGTGAGGCGAGGACACGTGTATCTTCGTCTCCTAACATGCCATTGAGTCATGTGCGTGCTTTCCGGTAATGCTTAGCGTATGATGGTTGATGGAATTTCTTTTTCATATATTCCACATCTCTTGATATCTTGGTCTCGTTCAATGGTATATGACGCCTTTTAATCGGAATGCGCATTCTTTTTGCCGTGATTCGATTGTTATGTTTCCGGCTTCTGATTTATCCAGCCAACCAAGGATAGAGCAAAGAAACCTCGCAAAACCGGTGGTTCTGCACATGTTGCTTCTCCTGAAGAACAGCCTATTGATGTGAAAGGCACCTCGACACAATTAATTGCACCAGAATCGGTCACCTCAGTAACGAACACTCAATTGCTTCCAATTACCCCTCCTCAGCCAATGATTCGATCTCAATCGGAACCGCAGTCACGGCTTCCACAGACGACCGCACCATCTAACGCCACTGGTCGCGTCACAGATCGCTGGACAGAACCAACATTGATTGGTGTAAAGTCTATCACATCCTCAAATTCTGCTGCAAGCCACCCTCCCCCGAGTCAGGAAACTGCAGGGTATGGTGGGTAGGCTGGCGCTGCCAGGCCTAGCGGCTGCACCAGACACTGCCGAGAAAGTGAAGGCGAAACCTGCTCTTGGAGAGGAGCGCGCGGTTTCGCCTCCACCAGCGAAACATGGTCGCATTCCTAGCACGGGGAATCGTGCCACCGTCATGGACGTTGCGCAAGCTCTGAGTGAGGCACAGCAGGGAACTGAATGTAGCGCAGAGCCCACCCGCTCCTAGGAATCCACCTCCGAGTTCTCAGACTGAGAAGAGGAAGCCGAGCGTCGAGAAATACTCCTCTTTCATGATGCCGCCACTGAAGGAGGAGAAGACCCCTGTATCGACTCCGGCAGGAACATTGGCAAAATCATCTGGGAATACGTTACTGGATTCCAAAATTGCCAGCGAATGCCCCAAAAGCAGTTTGGGAGTACATCCGACTATTCAGCGGACTGCAGTCGAGTTCATCTTTAGTGTCCGATCTTGTGCACGTCGGTGAGTGGAGCTACGTTGTTTAGCAGCCAGTAATCAACTTGTCTTTTGAAAGATCACGCGGATGAGTCGCTGCCAAAGGTCGACGTGGATGCTCTTTTGAAATTTGTTCCTCCAACGTTTAGTGCCGACCCAAAGATTCACACCATCTCTGTTGAGACTTTATCCATTAATAACGGCACTGCGGTGCCCGTCCTGCGTGATACCCATATTTTCTACGATACCGAGGCTTTGGTGATTGTGCACCGCGTCAAGGCTCGTGACAGCGGGCTTGTCTCCACGAAGGTTTGGTGCTGGCATGGGAAACAATGCCTATTTGGCGAGAGAGAGCAGAAGAAGGCAGATGAGCTCGCAAGACGGTACGGGGCGACTCTGGTGAGTATGTGATTTTGAGCGATGAACTAGATGAACAGAGGAGTGAATTTAGGAAACGGTGTTCCAGCGAAGAGAACCTCCAGAGCTTGTTCATATTTTGGGAGGAAAGCTTGCGATCCGGCAGGTCGGTACATTATGATACCTCATGGTGATGATGTGCTTTACGTTAATACCCGTTCCGTAGGGCACTCGTGCGCACTGGTCTTCTGAAAATACAGCATTGCACGTGGTGCGCTCCAGCGGTGAACACATTTTTATCGACGAGGTGGATTTGGTATGCTGCTCATATGAACAGGCCTGGAACGATTCTGAGCTAATCATTACAGAACATCCGAAACCTGTGCTCTGGCTATAGCTATTGTGTCTCTATCATTGACCAGATCTATGTATGGTATGGTTGTGGGTCAACCACGAAGGAACGTAATGCTGCCCGGGATTACGCACAGGCCTGCGCCGTGAAAGGGACTTCTATCACAGAACTTCGAGAAGGTGACAATGATGGAGATGATGAGATGTTCTGGATGGTCCTTGGTGACTCTGGAGATTACGCCAAGGCAGACTACTGGAAATTCAGAAACACCTCTACTCCCAGTGACCCTCGATGCTGGATCGTGGATGTCACGTTTGAAGGCGACCCGGTATGCTGTTCGATGACATGCGGTTTGACTTGCACCTGACATGGATTTAGATTCGTGCTGTTACTTTGATTTCGGCAGAGACGATACTTCAGCAATCGGTGTACATTATCGACTGCTCTATGGAATTCTTTGTCCTGGTTGGAAAAAATGCACGTTCCAAGCGTTCTGATATCTCCCTGGCCATCCAGACTGCCATGGTAAGCATCATGTCCCTTCTGTGAAAGGATCATCTGCATGATCAATTATACATGTCAGGCTATGGCCAAGAGTGTGACAATCTCTAAACCTTTTTCTCCGACTGTCCATGTACTTGTCATACCTACACAACTCCCGTTGGACATGCGGCATGCCTTCCGCGATCTTGACGAGTCTCAAGTGGTACTGTCTTATCTCTTTGAGAATCTGCCCTGCGCTGATCGTTTGCACTAGAATGGGGGCTTCGTCCCTGATCACATGAATATCCTTTCGACTAGCAAGGCGATTGAACACGTTAGTGTCCTTCTATAATCGGCTAGCACGTCTTCAACTTTTGCTCATCGATTGCCTTTCTGAAACAGCTGCGTACTTCGTCTTGGGAAAAAGTAGCACTGCGAGATCAGGACATGCTTCCCTTGGGTCTTGATGCATCTCACGTACCGTTATCTTGACGCCAGATATGAACGTTTGAACAATCGGAACGATCTATACTTTAGAGAAGTTTTACACATTGCTCGCTGCACTCAATCGGTGCCTATTCTTTTCTTTTGAATTACACAGTACATAAGAGTCGACGATCAGCTGCAATCAACTACACATGCTGATCTTATCGATCGATTGACGACCATGCCAGCATCGGTCTATACGTAAGTTGGGCATTCTGAAGGAACGAATTGACTATCTATTGACCTACAGGAGACTAGTGAATACAAGCTTGACCAAATCAGTTTCTGGTCGCGGGACTGGTCCATCCAGGGAGGTAAAGGGGAGATGAATGCATTCTGGTTCCGCGGACGCAATATGATTTCGTAATCTTAAGCGCCCGCTAATTTGACAACAAAGAAGATAATTTAATTGTGGACCGTGGTAAGTTTTGCATTTGCTTATTCTTTTGTGCCAATAGTATATAGCTGCAGCAAGTTCAAATGGTCAACGTGCACCTCCAGCCGTTTCTTTATACCTTTGAGCTCTCAGCTCGAATACAAGGTTCAACGTTGAACGTTCAATCACATATTCCAACAACACTCGTTACTATAATATGACACGCACTCTATGTGCCCTCGGGCTTCTGCTCCTTCTGTCTCGGCTGGATCTCGTCTTTGCACGCCACGCTCGTCGGGGCTGCCAACCTCACAGTAGCAGGTCTGGCAACTGTGCTGTTGCTGCAGTGGGTAGTGCACCTTCTGCACCTGCACCTGCCACGGGCACCAACGCCAGCTCTTCCTCGTGTTTCCCATCCGCGGGTTTCGTCATGCCGTCTAGTGTTCCCAGCTCGACCGATGGTTGGTGGTGTTCTCCAAATACTGAATATGCATTCCTTGGATTCAGTTATGAAGTAACTGCCTGTGCGACCATCCTTTCTCCTTGGATTCACGAGCTGATCTAACTCCAGGCCAATCTGCAAGCAAGCTCAAAAGTGACTTTGCTGACATCAAGAACACTTTTGGATCGAGATACGTCCGCCTTTACGGCGCTTGTGATAGAAACGGTTTCTAGTAAGGCATTGTCAGTTCTCATTGTTCCCGAGCTGACTGGTTTTTATCTCAGTGATGATATCGTCAACGCTGCATGGGACGCAGGTCTAGGCGTTCACGCTCTGATTTGGGTGAGACCTTTCAAAAGGGAATGACGTCGTGATTCTAACAGTTTTCGGGCACATAGTTTGGATTCGATGGAACTAATCAGTGGATGACTCGCCGCGACTCGCTGGTTTCTTCGCTCACTAGCAACCCCAAGGCCAAGTTCGTCACCAGAGGCGTCCAATTTGGTTCTGAGCCACTGTTCGACAACGTACTGCCGCATGCGCAGCTTGCATCTCAGGTCACGTCATTGAAATCCAAGCTCTCTGGCGTCGGCATCCCTGTTACTGTCAGCGAACTCGCATATGGATACCAGGAACGGGGCGGTGCTCAAGACGTTCTCGATGCCATTGACTTTATCAATATTCATATGCTCCCTTTTTTCTCGGCCCTTGCAACATTTGGTTCTGATGCTTGGCCGCTCGTCAAGACTGACATGAACTGGTTTATCCAACATGGCAATGGCAAGAAGATGTACTTTGACGAGGTGTGTTCACTATAGTCGGGGTGCAATTTTTGCTGAGGGGCACCACTTTCCAGAATGGTTGGCCCTCCGTCACCTCGCCTGGCGTTCAGCCTAATAGCATTCTTGCCCAGTCCTCGGTAGCTAACGAGGAGGTCAGTCGCGTCATGAAATTTAACGTCTTCAGCGGTCTAATGAACTTGACGCAGGGCTACTTTTCCATGCTCGACAGTCATTGCGAAGATCTTAAAAGTCTCGGCCCTCAGGGTGGTATCGGTTGGTTCGCTCATATCTATAGCGACGACCAGGAGCCTGGCTATGGCATCTACAATAGCGCTGGGACCAAGAAATTCCCCTTCAAGCCTCGCACGTCTTGCTAGACGTGATGTCGTATCTCAACTCGCATATTTGGACATTCGTTTATTCATTCGTTCGTTTATTATATAGATGGCACAAGGCGTTTTTGATTTAGTTAATGGGATCGGAGCGGCAGATCTACTTAATACACACTCAATCTGAATCTCGTTCTGGAACGAGATCGATATCCTGTAGCATATCACAATTATACTTCTTGCAATGGAACTAGTCACAAATACAGACATATAGTATGGTGGAAGATTATTCGGTGTAACAATATTTCCAGCGGAACCTAGCTCAAACCTCAGCCATACCACTTGCCTCCTAATCTCGTCTTAGCTGCCGGTCTTTGAGGTATCATAGACTCAGTGATCTCGAAAACCTCTATAGCACGCTGTTTGCCAGATAAAATGAGTGTGAACCAAAACAAAATAGAGGTGTCTTACCTTCCATGTAGCCATGTCGAACTCCATAACTATTTGATGGCACGTTACCCCGTCCGCGCGGTCTTGTGCACTGGGTGCTTCGCATAAGACTACAAATATTGAATGTATGATCAATAAACTCAAAGGGGCCATGCTCACAAATTATTGGTTCTCCGTTATCGTCGATTTCAAGGGCACAAAGCCCGTCTCGGATGAGGAAAGAGAGGTAAAATATGTTTTCAACTGATTGTGCGAAGTCGTTTGGGTTGATCACAAAGCGGAAAAGATTCACAGAACCAGACTCTTCAAGGATTTCTCTGATCTATGGGGAGATGTTATCCAATGCGCCAATGGGCTCCTACAAACCTACCTTGATTACGTTCTTCGTTGTTTCGTTCTCTGACCGTTGAATGTCTTCTTCTTTAATCTCCTGAGGTCTGCGTTCTTCTTCTTTGCTCTTCTCAAGCTTGGCGCGTTTGACCGTGGTGCGCTTTTTTTGTTCTACTGAAAGAGGTCCAAGCCTGTCGTGGGCTGAGTGCGAAGTCTGAATTTTTGGAAAATGACCAACATGAATCCCATTCACCGGGACCCTTCTGCTCTTTGCGAGTGCCCTTCCGACCAACTTTCTCCCAATCCATCACGGAGTCCCCGATGTCATCTAGTTCCGAAGCATCGTCTGTAAGCTCGTGCCTGCCGCCCATAAATATAGCAAGTTTGGAGACGAAGTCATCAATGTCGAAGGCGGCAGAGCCAAGCTTCATTGCACGGGCCTTCTGCGCACTAATACTTGATACATTCCGAAGCACAGTAGGAGTCAAGGGTAGCCTTCGGTCGGATTTTTCACTGTAGTTGTCTTCCGTTACACGATCCGGGCAAACTGAACATAAGACACACCTTTTTGGAACAGTTCATCAGCTTCCTCGACTTGTTCAACAAGTTCAGCAGCCCTATGTCTTGTGGGCGAAGTTGTTCTTTTGCAGAAAGACCACGACAATAAGCTTCTAGCTCATGCGAAGCACCGCCGGCTACGGACCTCCTGTCCTCTTTTCAAGAGCACGATATTTTTTCCGGATGTCGCGTTTTTCAGCGGCATCTTGGTCTGGATCATATGGGAGACTGCTTGGACTTCCCATACGCACGTTTGGATCGAATTGAACCATTTCCTTGAAGTTTCTGCTGATGCTATTCGGGTGTGGTAAGAGACAAGAGACGCGTATCACGTAATCAGTGGCGCGTCGCGTCGCGCCGATGGCACCAAAGCCGTGCAAACAGCCTGCCCCTTCGTGTCACTCTGCCACTCGCCACAGAGAAGTTAGAAGCTAGTACAACGCATCCAGAAAACACATACGTAGTCACTGTCAATGGTGCCACCAAAGCATTCTATCGATGTGAGCGCCGACGCCATTATGCTGACAACACGGTGGGCTTATAGGAGCTTAGTATACCAGAAGCACTCGATCGGTCTGCAAGGGCCCTGCTCCTTGCAATGGTTCCCCAATTCCGGTCGGAAGCTTGAGATATGGGCAACTTGTTCCGGGAGAATATGGTGAAACAGTTGCCTGGCGTCACTGGTAAGTAGTGCATGATTTGCTGTGTATTACTGAATGCTATGCTGACTGTAAAAATTCACAGGGGATGTGTTAATCCGGATATCTTGAGAAGCATTGCACTTGTGGACCAAAGTGCGATAGTCGGCTTTCAGTAAATTACGGTGAGAGGTCCTCTACGGCGTGCACGTTGAGTTCGTATTAACTTCCTCAGTCCGGAAGATCAAACGAAGGTCCGGCGAGCGATTGCGAACGAACGGGTGGATCCTGCGGATGTTCCCCTGACTGCTAAAGTAGCTACTCCTTCTGCTGCTCATGTCACACCTTCCACTTCCCAAACGCCTGCTTTGAATCAGAAAAAGCGCAAAGCTGCGTTTGAGCAGGCAGCGCCATCAAACTCTCGGTTGAGCTCTGTAAAGCCGGCTGTACGGACTGCCTACTCGTCCTATCACGTACGATGATGAGGATGATGAAGTCACCATTATTGAACCCGACTCTGTGGATGTCTTGTATTGCACCTTGAAAACCAGCATTGTTGGTGTCCAATATTACAAAGGTGAATCTTTCTGCAGATTTGTTCCATATATGCATTCATTGACGTGGCGTTTCAAGGCCTCGTTGGCCCTGGGGAGGAAGTCAGGCTAGTTAGAGAACCGCAAAACCAATACGACAGGTATTTGTAGCAAATTACAAATCTCGAGCTCAAGACTAATGCTGCTCCAGGAATGCCATTGAGGTCAAGAATATTGGGGGTACTAAGGTCGGGCATGTACCAAAGCAGACGGCTGCGAAGCTTTCTCCTCTGTTAGATCGCGGTGCGATTACTGTTGAAGGTGTGATGCACGAAGGAAATTGTAAGTCTGTTGCATACACAATACAGGCGGGATTCCCTGAAACGATGAAATACATAGTATCTGGATTTAGTTACTCACTCTCGATGTAAGAATATGCTGCATTGCATGTATTGGCAGAATGCTCACTATTTTCAGGACACTGAAGATTTATGGTCCATCTGATAAGAGGGACCAGTTAGAACCCCAGTTAATTTGGGCCACCCCTCATCAGCGCGGTTTTCCACCTCGCGGAGTAGGAGGCTCGGTTAGACAAGCTTCCTACTGCATATGCAGCTGCAGCTGGACCTGCAGTAGCAAGTTCATCCTCCAGCATCTCAACTGTCGTCAAGCCGGAGAGCCACAGCAACACAATCGAAGTCCCAGCAAGAGACTATTAAAATGCAGCAAGAAGCTATTAGAAAACAGCAACAGGCTTGGCAGAACGCGTCTGAGCTCAAACAGATGTTGGGCGGTCTAGAGAAAGTAGACAATGAGGGAAGACGTGCCTCTCTCCTGGATGCGTTATGTTCTGTCGACGACATTCTCAATCTTCCGGTTCATCCCGCTCCCCCTGGTATTGCCAGTGGTGATTTGGTTGTTGATTTACTCAAGCATCAGGTAGGTGATGTCGCTTATGTAGTTTTCAATCACTGGATTTTCGCATGCAGAGCCAAGCGCTGCAATGGTGTATCGATCATGAATACCCGTCTTTGCCGACCAAGGAGTCCGACAAGCCAGTTCAGTTCTGGCAGTACAGGAAAATTGGCTCGAAAGTGAGTTGATTTTGCTTCTTCTAAGCTTTCAGTAATTCATTCAATTATATTAGCCTCATTACTTCAACAGTTGAGTATGTGACATCGCCTGCTGTACTTTGCTCATTCATGTGGGTAGTCGCAACGAAAACTCCCCAAGAGATATCATCACCTCCTCTGCTCGGCCGCGGTGCCATCCTTGCAGATAGCATGGGCCTGGTCAGTAGGATTCTCGTACTTTTAGAGCTGACATTAAGTTTGCATGTAGGGGAAAACACTTTCCATGCTAGCTCTCATTCTTGCAACTAAGAAGGACATTCCCACTGACCATTCGAAGAGCACACTTATTGGTAACACCTTTTGTTTTCTCTTTCGAGGGTCTTTCTGTTGATTGAGGTTACCAGTTGTTCCACTTTCGGTCATATCCAACTGGGAGAAACAGATTGAAGAACATTGTGTCAGAGGTGCAATCTCATGTTGCACCTACTATGGTGCAACGCGCGACATGACATCTCAACAACTCTCGCAGTATGATGTCGTCATCACTACTTACCAGACGGTCACTGGAGAGTATGACGTTTCTGCAACCATGGTTGGACCATCTAAGAAGAAAAAGAAAGTTGAAAGGGCGCTGTTCGATGTGAAGTGGAAGGTGAGTGAATTATGAGAGGAACCGAAGCTGTAGCATATCAGCGGTTTCATTAGCGAGTCATCCTTGACGAAGGACACACGATTCGTAATCCGAAGACGAAGATGGCCAAAGCTGTTTGCGGACTCACGGCCCAACGCAGATGGGCGTTGTCTGGCACCCCCATCGTGAGTGCGCAAATTTTCGGATACCAAATGGTTTATCTACAATCCTGTATCTTCAGATTAATTCTCCAAGGGTGTGTTTTCCGAAGACGAGGTGGAAGAAAAATGACTAAACCACAAATACCTGCAGGATCTTGGGTCTATCTTGACCTTCCTTCAAATTTGTCGTCCACTCGACAAGGAGGACTTTTATAAACGCCTCCTCCTACGTCCTCTGAAAGATGGGGATCCCTCTGGTGCAGAGCTGCTGCGAGTGAGTGGTCTACCACCCTATGTCGAATCCTACTCATTACTGTTAGGCTCTGATGAGTCACGCCTGTATTCGTCGCACAAAGGAGGTAAGGTGCTACAGGTTGCAGACGGATAGGTCTGATTGAATCTGGGTTTCGTAGATGCAAGACAAATTTGGGAAGCCACTTGTGCCTTTACCTCCGGTAGTGACGACTGTTGTATGCTCCAAATGCAGTGGTTCTAATTTCTTTGTTAGGTTGACATTACTGTCATTCCAGTCCCATTGGGAGATGAAGCACGAGTAAGTATTCTCCGCTGTTGCAACATTGGCCACACTCAATATCATATAGGCTCTTTATGATGCCATTGGGTCTGTCTCTCAGCAACGAGTGGAGAAGTTCATGAACCAACAAGGAGGGATGACCACTGCGGTATGTATTCTCCGATCGCAAGAACAATTATGTTAACTCGGGTTCTTCTTATAGTTCACAACAAACGTCCTTAGTATGCTAACACGGTTGCGACAAGTAGCTCTGCATCCAGGCCTTCTTCCTCCGAACTACTTAGAACAACTTCGTGCTACTGAAAATAACGATAACGAAGAAACTGCTCGTGTCGCTCTCCCGGTTACTCAAGATCAGAGGCGCCTTCTGCAGAGTCTCCTCGCCAAAGCTATTGAAGACAGTGAAGAGTGTCCTATCTGCTTCGACGTCCTGAACGACCCAAGGATCACTGCTTGTTCCCACCCTTTCTGTCTCGCATGGTTAGGATTTGTGATAGTATTTCACAGCAACAGTATTCTGATCTATTTTAAAAGCATTTCTGAAGTGATAGCCAGAGACCCGAAATGTCCTATGGTAAAGCTATTTCTACAGTAGTCTTCAGTTTGCTGACATATCTCTAGGATCGCCGTACCATTGGAATGGGAGATTTAATAGAACCGCCACCTCCCACTGAACTTACTCAACTGCCTGTACCGCAGTGACGAGAACGAAACTCATGATAGCACACTCCGAACTGGATCATCTGCCAAGATTGATCAACTGATCCACCTCCTTCAACTCATCCCTAGCGACCAGAAATGCCTTGTTTTTTCCCAGTTTACTTCGTTCCTCGATAAGGTACGCCTGAAAAAAAAAACTTCAAGGACGTCGCAACCATGCTCACTGCATTTAGATCGGCGAGGCCTTCGAGGAGCTTGGGTATGATCTTACTACCATTTTTTTTCCTTTTTCAAGCTTATGTTATCTGCGTTGTAGCATTCCGTATGTGCGGTTCGATGGTCAGCTGTCAGCGAAGCGACGGAAAGAAGTCCTTGAGCAGTTCTCTATCCCACTTGAAGCTGAAGAGGATCTGGTGGCTGACATCGAGACTTCCCTTCCCCCATGCAGAGGACGTGCGTCGGTACTAACAACTTTAGTGGAAGAGGACGCCCTTCTGGAGGATGACGATTCTAGCTTCATTATAGATGATGATGACGACGACGACGACGACTTACTTTGAGGAGGACATCTCTACCATGGCAAAGAAAGGCAAGGGAAAGTCGAAGCCTAAGAATAAGGGCAAAGCGAAAGCAACATACGGCCCAACCACTAGCCAGAAAGCTAGATTCGATGGCTCCTCTCTTGGAGGCAAGATTCCTAGAGTGATGCTAATTTCTTTGAAAGCTGGATCGCTAGGTCTGAACCTGACTGTTGCCAATAATATTGTCTTGTAAGTGATGCGCTCTGGTCGCTGTATTCAAGCTTACTCGGTATTGTAGGATGGACCCGTGCGTTTCTCTGTAGTAACTCATTCTAGCGAACTGACCTTGATCCACCCTCTTATTAGCTGGTGGCAGGCAAGTTTTTCAGTCCCCCCTCCCGTAGCAATGACTTGACGCGCATAACAGGAGGGTATTGAAAGTCAAGCAATTGACAGATGCAATCGGTGAGCTGCAGCAATATCTTTCCCCATTAACGGAACTGACTTGAAGAAGTATTGGACAAAAGCGACCGGTTCACGTTTACCAGCTGATCGCCGAGAATACTGTCGAGTCCAAAGTACGTTTACGCAATCGGGTGTTCTATTTTGCTGAAATTTTCATTAGGTCATCGAGATACAAGAGAGAAAGAAGCTTCTGATCCAACAGGCAAGTGTTGATGATTGCTTTCTGGGTATAGCACGCTTCACTGATCAAATGTTTTTAGGCATTTGCTGGAACCAAACGTACAGAGACTCCGAGACAAAAGAAAGAAGCTAGATTACAAGGTACGTGTCTGGTCACCGATAACACAACATGCCCCTGAGTAGGTCTTTCTAGACATCCTTGAATTAATGGGTGGCATTCGCCAGCAACCTGGACATCAAGCTTGATGTTTTCGAGTTATTTCGCCGGTAAATCTTTACCTAAGAGCAGAAGCACAGTTCCCACCAAAGTATTATAGGATAATGAACGGTCAGCGCACTTATTGCTAAATAACAATAGATAATGAATGGTTAACGCACAATGGCATCTGTAGTGGTTAAGACAAAACACGATTTGATTTCGGGAATTTGTGCTTTGATCTCAAAACCCACGACTGTCAAAATTAAAAAAATGTAAAAGTGAAAGGTAAGAGGCACCAATTCATTGCGCAACCTTCGTAGTTGTGTCCTCCAGGCCGCATGGTCAGTAACTCGCCCGCAGTTACCCCCTCAATTTGGAAAGAATCGGTCTGATACCTCGTAACAATATACAAATGAACCGAACAATCGATGTGGTATAGTCGTAGAATGTCATGAGCATCTAAAAATATTATGTACTTTAGTGGACCATGGCAGGAAGCGGACTGCTACATGACTTGTTTCCTCCCACCATGAGAGCGCGAGAGCTTTCTCCAGACCCAGAACTAGTTGGAGAAGCTAACTCAATATCTTGGGTAAGCCGATGTTGACCCCGCATAACGTCGAGATCATAGGTGCTGACTGCAGAATACAGTGTCGGCGGACCCTCTCTGACACCGAAAGCGTCTCTGAGTGGGGTTGAGTCCAGATGCAAGCCTTCAGAATCAGACACTGCTGATTTAAGGTCTAGCACCATCCGACATCCAAGGATGATTTCAATGACAGCTGCGAACCCTTCTGGAGCTTCGAACCAGTCATGCTGTTGTTAGGTTTCGTGAGTTAAAGAGCACCAGTTTGGAACAGCATTAGGCCTACCCCCAATCCTTGCCAGATTCCCGTATTTACAGCGTTCGCGACGAGTATGCTGTCGGGTGTGGTCATGACAATGGATTGCAGACATAATAGACACTACTTACCAGAAAAAGTAATGAACGTTGCCATACACTAGAGCATCAACAAGGTCTTTTCTCTCCATGCGGAAGATGTTGAATCCAAATTTACTGCGTTTGAACCCAACCCTGGCTGCAAGCACGAACAGAAATGTTCCAAAAATAATATCGGGCAGCCACACGTACGCAAGTACAGACGGTGCTTGGGTGACGGAACATATTCTGATCGTGTGGATTGGCTCATTTGTATCTAGAAAGTAATGTCAACTAGGGAGTACTTGTGCAAATCAGCGGATACTCGCTGATAGTCTTTGCCATGCCTATTCCTAAAAACATAGACATGACGATGACCTCCATAGTAAATCCGACCGCCATCGCAATTAAAACTGCTTGAGATTGACGGTATAGAGCGTACACTCGGAGCTGCAGTATGACTGAGCAAAGATCAGTGATTGAATCTAAAGAAACGAAACGTGTCTCACGTTGAACTGCCCAAAGAACGCAGAAACTGGGCCACCCTTGAGCTTTTAGGAAGAATGAACCTGAATAACCTCATCAGACTCGGCATCATAGATGGAGATTCCTGCTCACAACTAGTGATATTATGTCAGTATTGGGGTGGGGTGAACGGCTGTTGCAACAATGATGTTCGTAATATAAAACTTACAACTGGAAGATATTCAGTTCACAGAATTGGACAGATGGGAGCAATAAGAAACATACCTCTTTGGAAGTGTTCGAACTCATAAATGCTAGGGATGTTCGTCAGCAATGATTCTAGGTCAATGCAGATAATGACAACCTGAAGCAGTGAGACTCCCGGGCCCAAGGAAGTCAACGATCATATTGTTCGTTTTAACAAGCAAAGAACTCACAACATAAGTGCGCCGCCGCCAAATCTCACCTAACTGACGTTCAAAGCCATTCTACAAGCACGAGAAGAATCTTACAATGATATATAATACGTTGGATGATCTCATCGGCCGTCTCTGCGATAGGAGTCTTGAGCAAGCTAGAACCTGCGTATGCTTGGCAAAGACTGACCCATATGAACGCAACCTAATGAGGAATGAGCCTGTTGAACCCACACGATGATGAAGATCACTGCACCTCTCGATCGAGCGTGAGCACTGACCAAACTTAGCGTCAGCGGGAACTGGTCTTGATAAGCCTCAGCCTGAGACGTACAGTAATCATAACAGAAAATGATACAAGGACACACTATAATATATCAAAAAGTAAGTCGGAATATGGGCTAAAACATGTCTAATACTCACGCTGGCAGATACGAGTAACCCACACAGTGTGAGCGGCATGTACAAAAACTTCTTCATATGCCAGGACTTCTGGACTGGACATGATCTATGATATTGTTACCAGAATGTCCGACTGAGGGAAATTTTGCTACAGTCCGTTGGGGAGACCTGACCGGAATGAATTGACGAGGGAAGTTGGACGCTGGAGGGAGGTTGGAAACGAGTTCGAATGAACACCAGGCGAACTTTAATCAGGCCATCAAGCTTCTCAGTCAACAATTAATAGAAAGTATACAGAAGCATTTGTATAAAGGAAATTTCGACACGAATAAGACGTAATCAAGCACAATGCGTTTATCCCTATGACTAAGAAAAACAGCATTGGTCACGTACGTCCGCGCCCATTTGCTTGCTCACTTTGATAAAACACAAGTCGAGGTTGGGTACTTCCATGAACATCTCAGCTGAGTAGGCGGGCACTGCAGATTGACATTGTTTCACAAAGGACTTGATCAAAAATGTCTTTGGTCTGCCCACGTGAAGTCTTATAAAAACCTATCCCCGAGGCCGAGACACGAGGGTAGGATGCGGATGCCAACATCTGAAGCCGGCCAAGAAAATAATATTTGCCGAGCGCCCGCATCAGATTTCGCACTGTGCAAGATCAAATTTAAAGGTAATCACTCATGCTGTGTTGATGTGTACGCACCAGAGCACATGATGTTGAGCAGAGCAAAGACCTGAAATGACGCTCCGACATCAGATGAGATTTCCTCGCCACGCTAGATGGAGGCAAAGAACACTTGTCATACGATGAGGCTTTACTCTTGAAACAATCAGAATACATAACAGAAATAGCGTTGGCGAAGCACAACAATTATAACACGATCTACTCGGAGATGAAGCTATATGCCAACCGGTTCGGCGAAAGATTAGAAACACCTCCAACACGAGTTACGCATATCCTGGAACTGTACAGTTCTCGGCCTTTGCCGGAGGGCTGGCAAACCTTATTCTTATGTGGTGACACAACAGGAGCAAACAGCCGCTCATCGTCGCGCAAAAGGTCCAAGGCCACCTTACATCAAGATCCCTCAAGTACCTCAAAATGGCCACTACCCTCCCCAAGGACGTCTCAAAGCTCGGTCAGGAAATTAAATTGTTTGGAAAGTGGGACACCCAGGAGTACGGTTGGACTTGTTGGCACATGGTCTTTATATTGACGTGATTTCGATCCAGTGTCGAAGTGAAGGACATTTCCCTCACGGACTACATCCAAGTCCGCCATGCTGTCTACTTGCCCCACACTGCTGGCCGTTATGCCAAGAAGCAGTTCAAGAAGGCACAAATGCCCATCGTCGAGCGATTGGTTGACAGGTGCGCTAAAGGTGCTTTCACGAGGGTGTAAATACTGAATATTCTGCTCTAGTTTGATGATGAAGGGCCGCAATAACGGCAAGAAGCTTATGGCTGTCCGCATTGTTGCACACTGCATTCGAGATCATCCACCTCCTCACCGACCAGAACCCCATCCAGGTCTGTCCGGCGAAAGTAGCTGCACAACTGAAGGTGTTAATCAATACATAGGTTCTTGTTGATGCTATTGTCAACACTGGCCCTCGGGAAGACTCCACCCGTATTGGTTCCCAGGGTACCGTCCGCCGTCAAGCCGTCGATGTCTCACCTCTACGGAGAGTCAACCAGGCTATCTCCCTCCTAACCATTGGCGTAAGCATATTCCTACATTTGTCTTTATTGTCACTCAATTAATTTGGTATCAGACGCGGGAGTCTGCCTTCCGCAACGTAAAATCCATTGCCGAGTGTCTTGCTGATGAACTCATCAATGCTGCCAAGGGTTCTTCGAACTCTTACGCCATTAAGGTAAATCAACGTTCTTGTCAACAACCATGGCCTCATTTCCGTCGTCCAACAGAAAAAAGATGAGCTCGAGCGTGTTGCCAAGTCTAACCGGTGAAAACCGCTGCTTGTGTACTGGGGAGGACTTGTGCAGTCCGAGTACGACTGCTATGGGCTTTCTGGATATTCGTTTTTTCTGCTTCATTATCAACGCTGCGCTCATGCTGCACCCATGCTTCTCTATGTGTATGTTAAGCGCGATGACATTATGCATGCACATGATCCCGCATCACCATATGCCGCATGGAACGGGATGGCTATGTTCCATGAACGTTCCCACAACAACAGAGAAAGTAAACGCGTTTACGTTCGAACACTGCCTTGCATTTAAATCTGTCACCGCTCACCACTTCATGGAGGTTGCTTATCTCACATGGACCTGATCACAAGATTACACTGCGCGTGCTCCGAGTCAAAATCTAGGAAATTGATTTTAGGTGTACAAACAAGCAGAGTAATTCTCAACCCTAGGAATAAAATGAGATATGCACCCCATGCAATCTGATGGGGCGCGGGTGCTAAACCGTCTCGACCTCGAGTGTCCTGTCTTCAACGGCACTCGGTATAATAAGTAAGAGTACATATGTACGTTTTATCTCCTTCAACAAACAGGAGAAGAGGACCGCGTTGAGAGGACGAGAGTCGCGTAGATCGGGATAAATACAGGGGATGAGAGGCCAGTGCCAAATGCGGTGGGGTGGCGGTAACGATGCAATTAGCACATCCTCTCGACCCAATGAACAAGAGTCAGCAGCCCGGCGGGGCAGTGACGGTAGGGAAAGGGACGCTCTCGGCAGACCACTCGGCCAGGGCAGAGGTGATATCGATGACAAGTGATATGAGTAATAATACAAGTTTGATCTAAAGTTTGGAGCGCTAAATGCACTAGTCTGCAGCAGAGTGCTACGAAAGGTTGGACGAGCTCGCTAGAGCGTAGGCAACGTCCGTTGAGGAAGAGCTGGCGCGATAGGGCGAGAGGTCCAGAAGGCTTGAAAACCTTCTCCGTAGTGAAATCCGAGAAAATCCATCCAAGATCTTCCATGGATTGCAAGTAAAATCATAACTCCAGATAAGGATGCCGACAAGAAATGAGAACCGCGTGGAATGGTAGGGCCTCTTATGGCCTGCTACCGGAGCACAGACGCATGTCGGGATGAATCGCCTGTTATCGGTCCAGGAGCGGGCTTGGGGACGACGCCGGCAAGTCCGAGATAGCCAATATCTCGGCCGAACTCCTTGATCATGGCTTTACCCATCAGGCAAACCCAGCCGAGACCCTCTCCAGTTACACACTGGCCAGGCCAGAACAGTTCTCCTTCTTCATCTTCGATGTCAGGCTCGTGTTCTTCGTGCGCAGTCAGACTTGAACTCATCATCCTGGCAAATGTCGTGGGATAATGCCGTGCCAGTATGGGCAGGGTCAGAGTGCGTTGTGCATGCTCCATACAGTACCCTGCGGCCATAACGCCACCGGATACCTCTTTGACGTTGTACGCGAGGGCGGGATTAATGGTCGCTGTTGCCTTGGCGGCTGCTTCGACCATGTTGTAGCTCGCGGATTGACCCTTGGCTGTCTGAGGCAGAAGACTATGCATATACTGTGGGAGTGCAGTAGAAACCGGAAGTGCTGAGCGCGAGGGAGCCGGCGAGTTGACCAGATTGATTCCAGCTAGAGATGTTCACATTCGGAGTGCCGCTCGCACTATTGGTTATGGGTGTAGGAGTTTGCACTATTGACAGGAGCTATGCTTGCGGGAGAAGGAAGCATTGGTGGCGGTGTGGGTTGTCCGTCCGCTTTCTCCGCATTGCTGCTGAGCATCGTCATCTCAGCCTTCATTTTCGCCCATATGCGATCTATTTCAGGTTCAATGACCAACTTTGCTGAAAAAAAGAACTTTCGCCCGTGGATGAATCCTTCAATCATCCAGCTGTGCGCGTTAAATGTGTGAGCGGAACGAAAAACCACAGTAAGGGAGTGCTTACATCAAGCCCAAGAGGGCCTTTTCACGATCGCCAATCGTATCAAGCTCAGCGATCCATTTATTTTTACACCAGCCAAGGAACGCCTCGATGGTAGCCCAAGTCTCACGGAAGCATGATTTCCGGCTGAAATCCTTGCTCCACAATGAATAGGTGAAACATACAAGAGCATCTACGAGCTCGAGTCGCGCTATGAGCCCTCCATGCTTATGATATGGAGAGTTTGGAGGCGGAGGGTTAGCGAGTGGGCGGTATTCTTTGTGTGTGGCAGGATATGTCGACCAGAAACGGGCATCGCCTGAATATTTGAGCATTCTACCATACTTGTGGTATATATCATGCATTTCATCGAAGGAGGTAGGTGCTGGACGTCCGCGCCGCGGACGCCGTACAGGCACAGTGGTTGACAGAACTGCAGGCGCCGGACCTCGGGGCGTCACGGCAGTGGTATCTTCTCGCACCTCTCCATCCTCTGATGGCTCAGAACGCAAGTTGAACGAAGGAACTGCATTTGAGGACCTGAGCGGTTGCGAAGGAGGTGGCGGAGGTGGAGGTGGTGGGTGATAGAGATTATGGTGATGTGAAGAGGGCTTCTCTGGGAGCCCGTTGGTTCTAGAACGCTTGACGACATCATGATCCTGTGGGGATTCATGCTTCCTCTTTATAGCTGGTGCGGTAGGGGAGTTTGACCGGGATGCGGGGGGTGACGGAGGGAGGTCTGGTGGCAGCGGTGCTGCGAGAGGACCCAAGATCTACAATGGCACCAAGAAAGGATTTAATCATGTTGAACAATTTAGTAGATTGAGATGTTGAATGACCTCAAGATTCTTTAAGAGTTGCTCTCGCGTCCATCTACTGAAGAGATAGGATGACGAAGGGTGAGAATTGGGGAGCATGAGGCAGAGAAGTTGAATTACCGTTTCTTCATCTTTTGGAGCGACGTAGAGGACGAAGCCGACGAGGAAGACGACTGGGTAAGCATTGAGGAGTGATGGTGTTAGTGGGAAGAGAGAAAGCGGTGGCCAGCGCAACAATGGCTGGTAAGTTTGGGTGACCCGCTAAGACGGAAGCAGAATTTGGTAATGCCATGCCAGGTCACAGCGCTTATAGGATTACATTCTTCTTCAAAACTCAAACCACCGGTCTTTTTTTTTCATTCTTCGTTACTGTTTCACAGCTGTATATATCGCTGTAATTCGCTACTATTTACTTGTTTCATTCTGAATCCAAGCACAGCAGTCGACGTGTTGAACGGTTGTTGTCCGTGGTCTTCATTGGCATGGGGCCTGGCAGTTACGCCATGCATAGCCTCCTGGTTTTATCGGGTGAAGCTTCCTGGCTCCCTGTCGAATGTCCACTCGGTCCCATGAAATATGTACCTAATCCCCTTCCTTCGGCACATGATTGACTTTCTCCGACCCCCCTCTCCGAGGACAACGTAGGGCACATCCAGATCAACTACCTATAAAACCGTACCGCTTTCTACGGTGATTGGGTCATGTGGGTGCACATGGACAGTGAGAGACAGTAAGCAGCACGTTTATATATCCACAGCTAACACGTTGATTCAGATTCAGCCGGCTTCCATGACGGGTCTTGCCAAAAGTTCGAATTGGAACTGCTAGCCCTCTTTCATATCTACTTTCGGAGAATAACCCCGCTCATTCCCAAGTCTCGGCTTAGGAAAGGCTGAGAACTGCCAAATTCGCGAAGGCTTTCAATTGCAAGGTTCCATGCTTAGCCAGGCCGCTGATCTATATGCCACGCCTTACGCGGCCCTCCATCTATGGAGCTCGACGTAATCCCCATCAACATGCACTCATTCAGGTAGACGCACATGCATCACCTCATACTTCCCCATCCCTTTCATAAACTGCTCTCTGAAGGCTGAAGCATTACTTTTGCTCGCCATTGGGATATTCACACATGTCTCGCCTAGCGCGGCGCATCGCCTACTTATAGCAGCATGTTCTGGCTCAGGAACATGATCCTGATTTGAAGACCCACTCTGAGAAAAGTGGCACGAATTGTCTATGATATTTATATGAATCGTGCGTGCTTGACATACAGTTTAATTATCCTAGTGTCACATACCAATCACCAGTTACGGGAGAACGTTGTTTCCCCTGGGCAGACCATACCAGGTCTCAGTCGTTCCTTTATAGAGAAAACGTTACATAAATATTCGAATCTGAAATGACAACTTGAGTTAGCATTCAGGGGGTTGGCAGCGTGGTCAGTTTAATACAAACTGGAAGCCTGTGGAGCCCGGTGCGAGTTATCGTGCCAATCTCATCTAAGCGAAATTGATAGAATTTGACACACCGGCAATGTCCTGAACTTCCGCCTGAGTCCACCCAATGCACTTCTGGTCATCCCTGAAGGGTACAACATCAGACATACCCCGCGCACAGTTAACGCCGCCAGACGGCATTCTTGTTCGAATTGAAGGAGGGACCTTTTAGTCGTAATCAGGTGATTGGCTTGCTATTGATATCCAAACCTCGCTTTTCTCCCGCGGCGGTACTTAGGTCAATAGAAGACACCCGATCTCAGCGTGACTTCATATCATAATGATAAATGCCGACCACACCCGAATCTAACCTTCCTTGCGAACCCATTCCAGAATGGTCCATAGAATGATTTCGGGAAAACACTTGGAACCAAAGCCGGGTAATCCTTAAACGAGCTGTGAGCGACACCAGTGCGGGCAATCATGAAACAACCACCGGATTATCAGCGCTGACCCACCAGCCATACGAGGGAATAGCGGTGTTATACTTCTCACCAAAGCTCGTTCTCCGGACCGGGGATTGGCAGGCGCACTGATCCTCCAGAGTCCAACATGATGGCGTTTGTCCTAGAAGTGGTTCTTTCAGTCACGGCGTCTTCAAATGCCTCGCATAACCAAGGCCTTACCGATCCGCCAAACACGGCTGACCACGATGAAATTGGTGAGCGCAGTCATAGCGTATTTGTGCAGTGTCGTGGGATGTTTTGTCCATGGTACCGCGTGGGGTTTGCGCTGATGCAGTCGTCAATGTCAGCCACCATCGATGGACTATAATGTCTGTGTGCAACGTCTGGCTCGGATAGCCGTGCAGCATGCGGAAATTAGAACTTTGATGAGTCAGATACTCTCAGGGGACCGCGGATAGGCTTGTACCAAAATGACCACAGGATTAATATGCGTCAGGTTAATTTGGACTTCGGTGGTTGTTGTTGTTGTTGTTGGTCCCGGTGACGTTCATAACGCCCAGTCAATTCGCTCGCGCTAAGCCGAGTAATATTAGTACATGTCCGAGCTTCGCTGGTGATCAAATTCTCGAGCGTCATATGTCGCCTGTTACATGTAATTGCGCATGCAAACGTTTCGATAGTCAATAGACTGTCATATCTGTATACGTTTGTGTGATCAGTCTAATGGAGATGTGGCGTGAAAGCGGTAGTGACTTATCGCTGCTGGTACCCACCATTCGGTCCTTGTTTCGCCGGTTTGAATACAAAGCTGAGAGCTTATCTTCTGACTTTATCTACGTCAAGATAAAAAGGGATTTGGTTTCTTCGCCACTGTGACCGATGAGAATAAGTAGCACTCAGGCTTCCATTCTACGGTGCGTGCTCAACCGAGACGAAGAGATGCATGCCAATGGCATATCCTAATATGCAGGTATGAGGAGAGACCGACTCGGGGTAGATTTGAAAGCAGCCCAATCGAGAAAGAGAATCATCTGTCTCGTGATCCAGGACCAGGAATTTGATATAAACGTAATACGCTCTTCTTCAGAGCGCAACCGCAGTACGAAGTTTCAGCGCTGGCTTGTGAGGGGCACAACAACGTATGAACGTTAAGGGGGGACATATGACAAAATCGCCTGTCAACGTGAATCCAGTTTTGAATAGGAAAAGCTCACCAACGATCTCCGCACCAGACATGATTGCTGGGAATCTTGCCGTAAATCGATGTGATATCATTGATAACCAATGACATTTGGGCCTGAGGTCCGATTACAAGGCGGCAACAACGTTTGAACGCTACACCGTCGAACCATGAACGAGACCAGCCAAAACGTTTTTTTTAAAAAGTCCGGTGTTGCGATATTATTCCAGAGTGAAAGCCGACGTTTTGGCACAGCAAAGGACGAACGTTTGCGGTTTGTGGGGTCGTCGACGGGGAGGTTGTGTCAGCAGGAGCTGATAATGACGAGAAGCCCAGTAATACAGGAGTTCCTAGGATACCATGGAACGGCTTCAATATGCCCAAAGCTTGTGATAACGTTTGGGGACCCAAAGGTATTTCATGTCCGGCACGATGCGTGATGGGCGGTGGCCGGGTTGAGTAATGACACCCAGATGCGATGTGTCTTATCCTGAAAACCCAAATGCCGTAGGCAAATGGGTCTATTGGAATGGACAAAATCTCCCATTCTAGCGGCCGTAGAACCAGAGAGTAGTAGACAGAAGCTTTCTGTACGAGCCTATCTGACGATCGATTTCATTGTCTTCGCGGCCTAGTGAGAATGGCCAATGTAGTTAGAGTATGCAGCTATGCCATCCGAGGGTAAAAATAAGCGCCATGACAGCATCGTAGTGATGGGGAGCGGGATACTGATAACCTGAGTATATGCGTGCTGTATGGGGTGTCAAGGGTGTGATTTCTTTTTCGAGGTATCTTGGCTGGCACTTGGCACTTGACGAGGCGATGATAGCACCGACATCCTTCCATACAGGCAATGCTAGCATAAAAAGATCCAATCCTAGTGAAGGTTCAAAATGGGGGGAGGTATCCTGTATTCTTGTAAAGGAGGTCTCACTTGGGGTGGCCAGAGATATGGAGCGCCACAAGCTCAAGTAGGAAGCATTGACTCGGAGTATGCAGAAGTGTCCCACACACCCCCCCCCCTCCTAGCGTATACCCTCAGTGAAGCTTTCCATGCCCTCTGCTAGGAAATCCAATATAGCAGCTCTTTAAACCCACCAGACGCCGTGCCCGTGCTCAGAACTGGTATGGAATTCGGGGATATATCGGGCACGGCGCCGATGGCCGCAGTAACCATTAATGCACCATCCTGGCAGGCATCTTGAACGCGGCGTGGATGATATTGATGATTTAACATCTCGGCAGATACGGATATTTCAGATGAACAGCTAGCGCCTCCCTCCCATTTATCAAGGATAAATGCCAAAAATTATTCCTTCGTTGAAGAGACCTGCAGGATCAAAAGCTGGATTATAGTCCTGACCCGCTGTGAGTTGTAAGACCGCAATCGATGAAATAAAAACATACCGACGTCCGAACCTACTAATCCGAATTAAAAGCATCGACGATCAAACGCTAAGGAGACAAAGTTAATTTAAACGCAGTCTGAAACGAAACAAGGCATCTTAAGAGATACAGCCACGGTTGCAAATTGGACTTGAAGATCCCGGGTCAGGGGAGTTTCAGCAGCATCAATGTAGTAGATCCGGGAGTGCCTCTACTTTGTTGATCGGGACCATGATGCCAGATGAATCATGATGGCTATTTGAGATTCGGGAATTCACTACGGCAGGTGGGGTCGCAGCCAAGTTGCAGCGCGATCATATGTGAATGTGCCATTAGCACATTCATGTGTAGATCACTGAGATATACATCCATTTGATCGATCATCGCAGTCCATGACGACGAAGAGGAGCTAACTTGGCAAAGTTTGCAATACCGTGACAGCAAACTCACACGCACGTGACGTGTCACACCGCGTCTGTCATGGACGCGCAGGCGCGACTTGCGGGCAGATCATGAGTTCATATCATGGCACGATATTTACGCACAGCGTGAAAACCAAGAAAATATGATATACACCGCTCTCAGCTCTGCAGCCTGAGCTCCAGCTATCTAATAGGTAGCAGTCGTAATAGTACATATACACCAGTATCATCCCTGCCGCTACAAAGGTGATCGAGCTCGCCATGTACACACCTGCTGGTGATGCGATGATACACAGAAAAAGGCGAGAGAATAAATCGAGAAAAAATGATGATGGTGATGGTGACAATGGTAAAAAAAATGGAAACGATAGCAGTGCGACAACAAGTGATGGCTTCTTGCCTTTGACAAATCCAGTAATCGTGCACCTGAGGGAGAGAAAAAATGGTCGGAAATAAAGAGGAAGAAGGGGAGAAGAAAAGAAAAGAAAAAATAGGAGATGATGGTGAGAGGATAGAGAAAATGAAAATGACGAGACCTGGAAGAGAACTGATGATGTAACAACTTCTCAGTCCTGAAAATCGATGATAGTACATTCTACGCATTCATTCCTTCAGATGATTCCTTCTTTCCTTTCGTTAATCCTGATTCAATGGGCCAGATTATCTTGACCAGTGACGAAGCGCTATGCTTGTGCGTTATACGATGTGATGTGATGTGCGATGTGCTCTCCGGTGCTCGATGCGATTCGTGATAATATGATTCAGTCCCTCCAGCGCGTTAGAAATTCGTTGATGTGTTGAAACAAAAAGAATCTGAGCCAGTCTAACGCCTGCGCGTCCTTGGGCGCGAGCGCGACTTTGGTTTAGGCACAGGAGGTGCGGGAGTGACATCTGTGTGCTCGCCGCCTTCCTCGGAATTGGTATTAGCCGAGTTGGTTCTCTTTGGTGGGGCTCTGGGCCTTGGCTTTGCACGAGAAGTTGAGGTGCGAGATCGCTTGGCAGGAGCAGATTTCTCCTCCTCAGCTTCTTCCTCGTCTCCCTCCTCGCCAGTATTGTCAAGACACTTGACAGCTGTATCAAGGCGCTTAACGACCTTGTCGGCACGGCCTTTCTTTGTTTTTTCCTTGTCCGGCTCCTCCTCGCAGACAGTGCTACTTCCAGCGCTTTCAGCACCCTCCACGGATTCCGTCGACAACTCCCGCGAGTGGATGCGCGTGAGAGTAGTCGCCGAAGATGCCGGTGAATCACCTTTTTTCCGCTGGCTCCTACGTGGCTCTGGTGAGACAGACTTCTCAGCATCCTGTACTAGCACCGGCATCTCGACGAGCTCGCGCTTCGCTGCGCGCGTCAACATAAGCACCATTTCCGGTTCCGGTAGTTCGGTGCCTGGTTCGACTTCATCGGGCACGTCCTCTGTCTCCGCATTGTCAGGATTTGAGAATTCTTCCGGTTTCCTCGGGCTCCTGGCGGTTGTCCTGCGCGTCCTTGCACGCTTTCTTGATGGAGGAGGCACGAGGAGATCGTCATCATCATCTTCAATGAGTTGTTCTTGGATCATGGTGGGCTTGCGCTTGCGCAAACTCATGCGGGTTTCGCTTTCAGATGGAACGTATGCAGCGTACCATGGTTGGGAAGAGAGGGCACTGGAATAGGCGTGTTGGAGGGAACCAAGGATCCATAGATTGTCTTGGGTGGCAATCCAGCCGATGGGTGAGATTATGGGAGTGGGAGTGGCATCTGAAGCGGATGTTAGTACGTGATCGACAGAGTCACACTGGGTACAATTAAAAGTAAAATCGATGTGCATGAAAGGCAAGGATGCAGGAATACGGGGCATGGGACCACATGAGAGCGAAGATGTCAGGTAGACTCACCGAGTACACTCTGCACAATGGCTGCAGTGTTCCTCTTCTGTTCCTTGTTCCAAAAGACCCAATGTGCAGGGTGCATCGGACGATAGAACACAGCAAGAGCTGCAAGCGCCAATACTCTACTGTCGCTTGGGAGCTCGGGTGCGGCAGGTGGTGCACTGGCAGCAGCACTGAGAAACTCGCGGACGGCGGGCAACATCACAGTGATGACGCCGTTTTCTAGGACACCTGGCGCCACCTGTAGCGGGTGTTGGAATGACTGTTTGGTGGGTGGGGGCGGCGTGGATTGTCGAGAGAGGACACGGAGAGGGTCATACCGCGGGAATACAGGCTTTGGGGGAGTGCGGGGTGGTACGGATGGAGTGTTCTGTGGGCCATCTGGACGGATTGAGGAGATAGGAAAGCGAGAAGGATGGATTGAGTAGTCGTGCAGATATGCGGGGTTTGCTACATTGTTCGTTGCTACATTGTTCATTGTTATAGCCAAGACCTCACGATGGCGAGGATAAGTTTGAGGGCGAGACAGGGATTGAATCTGAGGGCAGAAAGAATCTATGGCTGGGGTGGTCATGGTCATGATGATTTGGAAGGATATGGGGGAGTCCCAGGAAGTGATATGGGCCGATGGCAGACTAGATTTAAATGTATAAGAGGGCTAACACACGCGATGAAAGGATGTTTGATGGAGTCAAGAGTCAAAAGGCTACAAAGCCAATTTAACGTCAGAGTGAGTGAATGTAAAGTAAATGCAGGGCTATTGCCTGGCTCAGCGCGCCGGCTGCACGCCACGCCTCGCACATCTTTCCCATTTGAGGTTCATATAAAGAAACACGCGGCGGCTAATTCTCTCATGTACAAAGAAATAGCCAATCGATATGATGAAAATAGTATTTAACTAGTTCACTCTTCCCCAACCTGCCTACTAGCAAAAGTCTATGTAGCGGGTTAACGGAACCAAATCGGAACCATTGACCAAAAGTACTGTAACACTTATTTTGGTTGAACATCTAATCTTATCAAATCATCATCATGATCAGCCTGATCTGCTATACCGACCTATATCCGACTGCAAAATTCAGCTGCAGGCCTATGCATCGGATCGGAAGAATCATTTTGATCAGGACTTGCTGCCGAAATACCACCATGCTGCACAATCTTCGAGCTCATCAAGAGGCTTTACAAGCGAGGACGTCAAGGTCTAGGTCAAAGGGTAATTTTTACTCGGCCGAAACTGCCAAATCAGTCAGCTACCCTAAGTAACATTCGCCCACTTGGTTACTAGTAATACTCTTATTCTTCTTCACCATTGCAATCGATCTGCAACAGCCCTGCGCGAAAAAAACTACATCCTCGAGCCTCGAGGAAACTGACAGGTAATCGCCAAGACCCGATTACTAAAAGAAGAAGGTAATAACTATCCAGCACAGCCACACATAACATGCTGCACACGACCCGCAGTTCTAGCCACCATCTGGCCTCCATGGAACAAGAACATGTGTCGCCTCAAAACTCAGAGCCGCTCTCTGGCATTGTCCCTCGCCTTGTCAGGAGCTTCAGCAAGGCCAGCGCTACAACAGAGCAATCGACATCAACAGCTCATGCAGACGCCGCCGAGGGAGCTTTATCGCCCTCCACATCAAAACTTCCAAAAGCGAAGATAAACACAATAAACAAATTCATCAAGTATGCACGCAAGGCCAAGAGGCCAGGTTTTCCTCCGTCCTCCTGGTTCGTGGAGGAAGACAATCAAGGTCAACAACCGATCACTCCCACTGCTGCATCCCTTTCTGCTCCCCCCATCTTTGATGATGAGATCCAGGAGGCAGGCAGCAGTGCGACTGCTGATGTTATTAAATTTGATGATGGAGAAGTCGGAGTTGAAAGCGACCCACCAGAACCTGACACCCTCGCTCGAAGAATCCAAGCCATGATGGCATCATTGCCCTCCATGCCATCTGGGCTACCCACTTCTTTCCCTCAGTTTCATACCACACCGTCTGGAACACAAGTCATAGATCCTAATGACAACCCTCCTATATCTTCCTCGGGATTTTCTGACTCGAAGTTGATGGCATTCCTCACTTCATTTACCGTCATGAATGGGTCAATCGATCGTGGGAGAGAATCCGTCTGGTCTGTATTAGACCGACTGCGATCCCCTCTATCCAAGAGGGATGGCACCGCTCAGCCGAATGCAGGGGAACTGCATACTGGTGCGGAGTATGAAGACGACAATGGATCGGTGATGATGTACGGGCCTTTAGAACCCACGGAGGACTCGGAGATAGAGATCGCGCGCTCTGAGATTGTCTCACTCAATGGAGATGGAGAAGAGATCCGCACGCCCCAACTGACTTTCGTTCCCCTTCCATCAGAGTCAATCGAACAAGTCCTCGCCCAGAGTGAGAGTTCCGATAGACCCAAGGGGAAACAAAGGGCGGGCCCTGAGCAGTTTGCATCCAGCAGTAGAGTTCAATCAGAGGATATGACTGCTGTTGGTGCAACCGAGCAAGTAGAATACCGTGTTTGGCTCCCGTCGCCCACAAAAATATCCATTCAGGCGATGTGGTGGGGGTTCCGAATGTAGGCGTTTTCACCCATAGTACTTTCAAAAGAATCAAAACTAATGTGGCCGATCTTAGCTACCTTCCGCCTCCTGTGCTCGACGCCCTCAATGACAAACAGCTTGAAGCTGCGAAACGCGCTGCCATGATCACAACCGCATTGAAGTGGCTACTGGATCATTTACCCATCTCGCTCATGCCGCCGCAGCTGCGCACCCCAATGTTTTTTCTCCGCCGACTTGTGCCATACCTCGGCTATATCGGAGGATTCATTGCCTGGAGCTGGTCAGCAGTCAAAGTATTTGACAAAGGTACATATCGTTCATCAACGTGACCGAATCTTGACTAATCGCTGTGGTAACGTCCCATCAAATTTAGGGTACGGAGTAGTTCTCACTGCCACTTGGCTCCTCCCAATCGCCCTCATACCGGGAACGTGGGAGGCGAACGACTTTCCAGCGTTGCAAGCGGAACCCCAGACCCCCGCTTGGTCGAAGTACTAGCACTAGATTTTGTTGTTCGATATTTCTTGGACTTGCTTTTTTTTTTTGCGATTTGCTTCACACAGGAACTGTATTGACATCATTCATGGGCTCTGTAGGTTTTACGTATCTTGTACTTGCCTCAATGATGTGTTTTGAGTTGCCCGTTAGGCAGGAGCTTTTTCAACCTAAGGGGGCTGCACCTGCTATAACTACAGCTTTACTTCAGTTGTGCCGGTGGTCTCGAATTACTCCTAGCATATAAATTCTAGCGCTGAATTATTACTAGTCCACATCCCTCTCCAACCGAACTGGCAAAGAGCGAACCTCGTTATTCCCGAAATGGAAGGTACCATGGTTCAGAGGTCTGACGTCATGGTTTATGGTCCAGCACATCGACGTCAGGGGG
This sequence comes from Suillus occidentalis, assembly GCA_016628085.1. Classification (NCBI taxonomy): domain Eukaryota; kingdom Fungi; phylum Basidiomycota; class Agaricomycetes; order Boletales; family Suillaceae; genus Suillus; species Suillus occidentalis. The sequence continues at coordinate 101,416 of JABBWB010000032.1, forward strand.
CACCATCCAAAGCGTCGCCTATATAAACCCCAGTCATTTTGACCCTGAACCGCACCCTCCTTAACCTCAACTACCACATCAATTTATAAACATGTCTGACTTGAGCCCAGAACAAGCAAAGCTCGATCCCTACTCCAGCCTTGCAGAGAACACGAATCTCACTCTTCAGGAGAAGATCGCCGGTACGCATTCCACTTCAGGAATATCTTGTTCGTGGTCCTGATGACTCGTCAGACTTGCACACCGTCATTAAGACTGCAAAGACCGGAATGCTCGTCACGCGCGACGCAAATGGGAACTTGCATTCCCGAGCAATGGCTCCTGCTACGCGTACGAATCCAATCCTCTCATACCATTCTTCATATTAATACGCGTGCTACCTTTTAAAAGCATTCAATGACACGCAGCTGAACCTTGTGTTCCTCGCGAACAACGTGTCTCACAAGTTTCAGGAAATCGAGAATGATGCGCACGTTAATGTCAGCTTTTGCGACCCGTCCTCTACAGATTGGGCATCCTACTCCGGTAGGGCCAGAGTGACGCAGGATAGGGATCTGATCAATAAGCATTGGTCCTCATTGTACGTACGGTTGTTGTATGCGTTGGCATATTTTGACTGAGCGCAGCATCACCGGCTACATCGGCGACCTGAAGGATGGTGTTCACAAGGGCGACAAGAATGACCCACGCGTTGCTGTGATCGAGGTCATCCCGGATGAGATCAAGTATTGGATCACGAAGCACTCTTCTGCGGTGCGTACAGCACAAGTCGCTTATGGCGCTGCTACGGGCAAGGCAACGGCTCCTGGAGAGTTGCGCACCATCAGCAAGGAAGAGGTCAGTTTTTATTTGAATGAAGATTAGACCATGGTTTAAAGTTTATTGTTTGTCTGTAGATTCAACTTGCGCAAGGACTTCATTCCAAGTAATTCTTTTTGGCCGTCATACTTGTACTATCTTGTGGCCCTGCCCTGTGGTGGCATCAGAAGTGTCTTTTCAGTATATGCACCGCTCGAGGAATTTAAATTCATGTGTATTAATATGTCCTGTGAATCCCAATTACTGTATCATCAGTAGCGACTTCCCCTTCTACTAGCCAGAGGAGATGACAAGCGATGAGACGACAAGGAGTCCTGATTCTCGTGCATGGCCTCGGCGTAACTGTCGTAGATTTCAGATCCAGAGCGCAAGAGAAGGAGAAGTTACTGTACAGTAGCTTGTATTTAACCAATTCTTCCTCAAGTTCTTCGTTTCGTAGCCGAGCCCTTACGAGCTGATTCTGAACAACCGCTCAGTCAGTGTATAACAATGTTTGGGTTACGACTTACAAGTATTTCGATATGCTCTGCATTTAATTGCGCCATATTCATATCAAGTTCTTTCCTGTCATTGCAGTCCACGCATTCAAAGATGGTCAGCTGCACTTGCTGACGAGTACTCACACTTGAGCAGACAGGCTGCGATTGTTGTTTCGCAATGTATCGATCTCGATGGCATGTGCATCTCGGGTCCGGACAAGGTCCTCGTACTCATGTGAGTAAGTGTCCAACATGAATGGCGTGATTTTCATAGAGATAGCGTCCAACACGAACGCGTCTACATCATACTTGACGCTCTTATCGGGACCAGTGACATGGTCTTCAGGTGATTCCAAAGGCTCGATCTATCGTTTCACTGTGAAACAGGGTGCAACAATGAGATGATGCGATATACCTTATACCGATCAAAAATCTTGTTCTTCAGAAACGCGAGGATATCATCAAACTTGAGGGTAAGTAGCTCATCTTCATTCTTCTGGAGCAGCACGATGCTGAATGCAAAGATGGCTTCTATACCACTTGCCAAACAATTGTCGTATATCCGAACTACAATTTCTAGTGGAAACCTGATATTCCACCACTAAGTTACGCTGTGCGCCTTGAAATTTGGAGGCTTACCGGTAACTGAAGAGCGTTAAGAACCACTGCGAGCAGAACATGCTGGATTTAATGCCTTGTCTAAGGAAATGAACATGGAGCACGGGTAGTAGTTCTTCTATCAATCGATCGAACTATTGTCGCTTGAGACAGTGATCGTAGTTCCAACTGAGGGGCATACCTGGTACTATCATCAAAGAGTAAGTGTGAGTAAAAATAGGTGTTGTATTGGATGTCTACATACAAGTCGGAGCTGCAGTTTAGGCATCTCTGGGAGGAAATGGCCTCGGAGATCATAAGAGTGCATTAACCTCACAAGGAGCGAGAAGGCCTCTTCGTCTGGCATCTAGGTCGTAAAAAGTAAAATCGAATTGAACTGGAATAACGAGAAGCTCACATTGAGAAGGAGTACTGCTACAACAAAAGGAAGACCTTGACAATAACCAACCTGAGGGTCGTACAGGGAGTATGCTTTAAGAACGTTGAAAAGATGTTCTTGGCCGATGCCCTGTCCATCGGTAAAGAAATCATGGTGAGGAAAGGTTCTGTGAGGTAGAGGTCAAGGCATGGATACGGATACCCAAACAAAAATCGAACCTTCCGAGATCTCGTGTGATTGCCTTTTCATGAGGACTGGACTCCTTGAGGAGCGAAAGGTATGTGGTCTCTAGTTCAGCGTCCTTTGACGCTGCCCTACCTCAAGCGCCTTATCAGTGGTGAAGCTGAGTGTCAGGAAGCACCGTACATTAATTGCCACATCATTCCACGAAGCGCATCTGGAATTCCTTTCTCGATCGCTTTGGCTAGTTTTTGGGGATTCGAGGCTGCAAAACCTTGGTAATCTACGAAACGAAATGAATAATGGATACAAGCTCGCTTAAAAATTGTCACAGTCACCTGAAATGACGGCTCCCCAGAAACCTTGTGCTGGAGTCAGAACTGATAATTGGTGCATAGTCAATCCTTACCCCAGTCTATGCCTCCCTGTTCAAATTCTGTTGCCTCGGCACGTCGCTCGTTATGAAGACGCAAAAACTCTTCGTGAAGCTTCTGCTGACCTTCTCCAGCACTCCGCAATGCTTCAACACTGCCTTCATCGCGGGTGCCCTGTGATCCGATTCGCGCGAGGATATTACTTCCAAGGGCAGATGGTATCGTTATTGTCGACGCAGACTTCCTATGTGAGAAATGACGTAAGGAAGAAAAAGCTTTCGAGGATGTCGACGAAATAGTTGTCCTGCGGTTCAGCTTCGGAAGCGTATCATCCGCATCTGCTTCGGTGACAAGGCTGGTATTTCCTGAGAGTGGAACGGTTGAGAAGCTTGGATCATCATCAAGGATCACATCGTTATAGTCGGACTCCGCGATAGATCCTCTTGGGGAACTTGAAAGCTCGTCGTATGTTGGGCCCTTCGGGGAAAGCAGGGTATCGAGAGGTGAAGGTGGATCCTGTTTTGATGCTACTGCAACAGAAACATTATTTCCGGTACTTCCGTCTGACATTTGAACAGATTATGCTGAAAGATGGTACATGGGTATCAAACTGGGCGGGCACGGAAGCTTGTAATTTAACCAATGTAGCCCTGGTTTCAGAATCCAGAACATCTTGATCAGGCACCTCATTTTTGATCATGCGCTGTCACGTGCACGTGGCTCTCGAGAGTCGAGCACCGGTTGGTTTGCAAATTGCAACTTTGCATGGTACATGCCATCTTTCAGAATTTAACGTGACAAGGCCCGCATGTAGCGCTCATGGATTCACAACACTCGCAGTGTTATAGTCACGACTACCATCGGGCATGAGCCCGTACTTCATCGCGCAATCACCTCCCAAGATGAACGGTCTATTAATGCAATCGTTCAAGAACTCGACTGCGTCAGCAGCCCGTCAAGTAGGGAGGTTACCATGCTTCTCACTGTGACCAGTCGAAATGTACTACTTCCTGATTTTGATCTACCACGACCTGCGACGATTAATGTCGACCTCAAGACTGGCAAAATAATCGGAGTCTCCTTGGGGTACATTGGCGATGACGCGTGTAAGAACAGCGGGGATTCATACTTCGTTGATGCTGGGGACAAAGTAGTTCTTCCTGGGCTGGTCGAGTGAGGGTTGTTCCTTGTTGCAAAGCACGATTTGCTGATTATCATAATAATAGTGCCCATGTCCATCTAGAGGAACCGGGAAACCAGGACTGGGAAGGATTTTGGACCGGCACGCAAGCCGCAGCTGCCGGAGGTGTCACCACTCTAATTGATATGCCCGTCGATTCTAGCCCTCCCACTACCACACCGAGAAACCTAGCTAACAAACGTCGTTCTGCTCGTGGACAGTGTTGGGTAGATGTTGGATTTTGGGGGGGAGCGATCCCTCAGAATCAAGTAAGCGCACCAGCATATACCATCGCGCTACGTGTTCATCATGTACAGGCTGAATTAGGGCCTCTCTTATCCGCTGGCGTCAGAGGCTTCAAGTGCTTTTTGATCGATACAGGCATCGAGGTAATTCAAAGCCAAATTTCTGTGCATATATGTGTTTATGTCTCTTCTCATAGGAATTCCCTCGCGTTTCGGAGAGTGACCTTCATGCACACATGTCCCATCTCCAAGTAGGTTTTGTTGAGCATGAAAGCAATAACTATCTTCTAACTAGCGGCGTTTTTCAAAGAACTCTCTTATGATTTTTCACGCTGAAATGCAGACCACTTCTTCACCAGCCCGACACCGACTTATATCAAGGTCGTACCAGGAATTTCTCTCTTCGCGACCTCAAGAACTCGAGGTGGATGCCATCACCCTCATTGCTAGCCTCCAAGCAATGTACCCCTCAGTTTCCTGTCACATCGCTCATCTATCGGCCGCAGCCGCTTTACCCATCATCCGTGCTGCCAAGGACTGCGGATCAAAGATTTCCGTTGAAACTTGTTTTCACTATCTATGTTTATCAGCAGAGGACATCCCGGATGGCGCAACTGAGTACAAATGCACCCCTCCGATTCGCGAGGACTCTAACAGAAATCTTCTTTGGGACGCTCTTGTGGATGGTACCATTGATTGTGTAATCTCCGATCACAGTCCTTGTCTCATTGAGATGAAGGGACTTGAACACGGCGATTTCATGGAAGCCTGGGGTGGTGTCAGTTCTCTCGGCCTTGGATTGAGCCTTCTATGGACGGAAGGAAGGAAGAGAGGTATCTCACTTGGACAGATCATCCGTTGGATGAGCATTAAAACCGCAGAGTTGGCGGGATTGTCTGGTACAAAGGGTCAGCTAAAAGTGGGACATGATGGCGATTTAGTGATCTGGGATCCGGAAGCAGAGTTCAAGGTGAATTTTAGTTCTGCTACTACCGTGACGATAACCGATCGAGTAATAGGTCTCGAGAGAACATTTGTACTTCAAGAACAAGTTGACCCCATATGAAGGCATGACCTTGAGAGGCCTTGTACACAAAACCTTTGTTCGTGGTAGATTGGCTTACGATTCAACACTTCAAGATGGTTTTACAGGTCTCCAGCCTTCTGGAGAGCTGCTATAGGTAGATGTGCGACAATCCTTACTTGTGCAGTGTGTTGTGCACTAGGCAGAACTTTGCAGTCTCGAATTTGCAACGACCTGTATTAGTTTGGTGATTGTCGAAGGTCTTTGAAATCACACGATCTGAGTATAAGCAATGTCGGTGAACATTCAGTTGGGCGGACCAATGAAAGGAAGCTTGCACGGCAGAGCCGCGATTCAAGTTGACTGATTGGGACAGGGCCCAGCCTATGTTCAAGATATCGCACACTGCCAGCCAGCTGGACTGGGTACCTAGTAGTACGAAACGACACTGACCTTAGATCACTGCTGCGCACATCACAGCACATAGAATGTGAGTGTTCATCATTTGTTTTATATATTTCAGAGCTTAAACGTATCTGCAGTTAATCACATTACGCCGTCATTTGAAACTTTTGATAAGACCATGAGCAATCAATCCTTGGTTGTGACTAGCCGGAATGTCCTGCTGCCCGGTTCAGATCAGCTGCAGCCAGCAACGATTACGGTGAACATCGACACAGGTAAGATCACGGACATCCAAACAGTATATGCAGAACGGGGTCCGGGTGGAGAGACAACTTTCATTGATGCAGGAGACAAGTTTATTATACCTGGATTAGTCGAGTGAGTGTTTTGTCCCGCATCCCCAAGAAGATCTGTCATTTGAATGCCTTTGCAGTGCCCACTGTTCATCTAAATGAGCCTGGTCGAACGGACTGGGAAGGCTTTTGGACGGGTACGCGAGCAGCTGTGGCTGGAGGAATCACCACGGTCGTGGATATGCCGTTAAACTCTATACCGCCCACAACCACTTTACAGAACCTTGAGATTAAGCGACAAACTGCACAAGGCCAGTGTTGGACCGACGTTGGTTTTTGGGGTGGAGTTATTCCAGGGAACCAGGCAAGCCGCGCATTCGAGATTGTCTGAGGAGATCAGCTGATACTGGAATAAAGGCAGGACCTGAAACCATTGGTGGCTGCTGGGGTCAAAGGGTTCAAGTGCTTTTTGATTGAAAGTGGTGTCGAGGTGAGTGAGAGATGGCGTCCTATCATAGGCCCATTTGAACATTCGTCCAGGAATTCCCTTGCGTCACAGAGCATGATCTCCATGTACACATGCAAGAGCTCCAGGTCAAAAACTGCATATAAGGACCCAGTGAGCTAGCTAATCTTGTTCTCTCACAGGATCAATCAACTGTCCTATTGTTCCACGCAGAACTCGAGGGCGACTCTTGCTCAGTGCGAAATCACGAGCAGCAAGATCCAACAGCATATGAAACCTTCCTTTCCTCTCGCCCTCAAGAGCTTGAGGTCAACGCTATCTCTCTGATTACCGTCTTGCAAGAGAAATACAAATCCCTTCGATGCCACATCGTCCATCTATCTGCATCTTCCGCTCTTCCTATCATTCGTGCTGCACGTTCTCGTGGGTTGAATCTGACGGTGGAAACATGTTTCCATTATCTGTGCCTCTCAGCGGACAACATACCACACGGCCGACCTGAATTCAAATGCTGCCCGCCTATTCGTTCTGAATCAAACAGAGATGTACTTTGGGAGGCATTGATAGACGGTACCATTGACTGTGTGGTATCTGATCACAGTCCATGTGTAGCAGAGTTGAAGAAGTTTGAGGAGGGTAATATCATGACCGCTTGGGGAGGCATAAACAGTCTTGGCTTTGGCCTTAGCCTTCTGTGGACAGAAGGTCAAAAGAGGGGCATTAGCCTCGGTCAGATTATTCGCTGGATAAGCGAAGAAACCGCGAAACATGCTGGGCTTTCATCATCCAAAGGGCGGTTATCAGTAGGGCATGATGGCGACCTCGTTATCTGGGACCCTGCAGCCAAGTTCAAGGTATATTGCACTCTCATTCTTGCGAAGTCATTCTAAGTTAACGTCAACGTCGAAAGGTATCCAAAGAACATTTCCACTTCAAGAACAAATTTTCCGCATACGAAGGGATGATACTAAATGGAGTTGTGCAGCAAACAGTTTTACGTGGCTGCTTGGCCTACGATAGGACGCAGAACGGCTTTGATGGCCTTACTCCCACCGGCAAGCTCTTGTGAGGTGCTATAATCTTGTTGAGCCTTCTCCCACATTCAGCGCAAGTATTGGAGTTGCACAATTTAATATGCCAAGTGATGTATCGGAGCGCCGTTTTTTGCTTCATGAAATCAGTTAAAAAGCGCTGGAGAGCGCTTTTTTTATGTGGAGTTTACATGAGTCAACCCCTGATCATCCCCACGTGCTATAATTAGATATGCGGAACAGCATCACACGATAAGTTTATGACATCCAACACTCCAGCTTCAAAGCTTCCACTGGAGCTCCAAGTCACTGTACTTCGCTTCGTCAACATACTTCAACTTGGCCGTTAAAACTATACCACGAAATTGCTACGGATACCAAAATGCCTCTTCTTAACAGAGTATCTACATGCACAAGGGCCATCCGTTCAACAGGCAGTTCTGGCGTCGCCAAATGTTCTGTATCTCCAGTGATTAGGTAGAGATTACGCCTCCATAGTTGCTTTGGGTTCCTAATCTGCGCCTTCTCAGAAACTATCATGTCCGACCTTGTGGACGCGTCGTTTCTGCAGGTAGTAAGCCCGAACCACAATCGCGGGCAATGTCTACCTCTGCCGATTCTCTCGTGGCTTTTGGACAACAACACGTCACCAAAGGTCTTGGCCGCCTCACGGAAGCTGTCATGGCGAAGGGTGAAGGTTCATACGTGACATTTGAGGATGGCCGTAGGATGTTAGATTTCAGTTCTGGTATCGGTGTGACGAACCTTGGTGAGTTGCTACGGCTCCGCAGTGAATCATTCACTGAAAGTTCCATAATGACACGCAACGCCAGGTCATTGTCACCCGAAGGTTTCCAAAGCTGCAGCAGATCAATGTATGAACATTGTTCATGCTCAAGTATGTTATAACTTCGAGATGTTGTTTGAGATAAACTCACCCTTGGTTCTCTTCTAGTGCAGCATCTCATTCCATGGTCCTTATTTGCGCCTCATCGAGAAACTTCTTCCGATCATGCCTGATCCCTCGCTTGACTCGTTCTTCTTTTGGAATTCAGGTTCTGAAGCCATTGAAGCATCCCTCAAGATGGCACGACAAATTACTGGTCGGCAGAACATTATTGCCATGCAGGGTAAGTCGGGGGTGGGTACTCGCACAATAAAGAACTTATGAAAATTCTCCGGCTTCGCAGGCGGGTATCATGGTCGAACGTTTGGTGCCATGGCCGTTACGAAGAGCAAGACGGTCTATAGTGAAGGATTCTTTCCACTGATGGTAATTTTGGTGTTCAGGACATCAGCAACTGGACTAACATCGTCGTAGCCTGGGGTATTCGCCATACCGTTCCCGTACTGGCACCAGCTGGGATTGCCAATCAACACGAATGAAGAAGAGCTCGTCCGACTCTCATTGTATCAACTAGAACTTGTTCTCAAACAACAAACAGCTCCCAGAGACACGGCTGCCATCATAGTTGAGCCTGTACTTGGAGAGGGCGGTTATGTACCAGCCCCTGCATCCTTCCTCAAAGGATTGCGTGCCGTCTGCGACAAACATGGCATCCTCCTTATTGTAGATGAAGTACAGAGTGGATTCGGTAGGACTGGCAAGTACTTCAACCTTGAATACAGCGGTGTCCGACCCGACATCCTGACAATCGCAAAGGTACAGTGGATTTCTGTATCAGTCACGGCTGATTGAATTATTGATTTACCGTAGGGCCTCGCAAATGGATTCCCATTGAGTGGTGTAGTGAGCAGGAAGGAGCTTACAGATAAGCTAGTGCCAGGTTCTATGGTTGGTTCATAACCGCGAGCCCATGATTTCCTGTCCCATTGATCGCGCATTTAAAGGGAGGTACATATGCAGGCAACGCTGTATCATGCGCCGCCGCCGTGGCTGTCGCTAACGCCTTCCGTGAAGAGAAGGTGCTCGATAATGTTTCTGCTCGGTAAGATCACTATATAATTGATGCAGAATTCTGTAGTCTCACGGTTTCTAGCTCGAGCGAACTTTTAGCCTCGTTAAAGTCCCTTCGTGATGACCCAGACGTAGGAAACACAATCGTCGATATCCGGGGCCAGGGCCTGATGATTGCTGTCGAGTTCGCATCTCCGTTGTACCCTCCATCAGATCCCGCACTAGTTTCATCCGCGCCAAAGAACCTCGCAAGTCGTGTGACGAAGCGCTGCATGGAGAAGGGGCTGTTAATCCTCACGACTTCCTTATATGAAGTCATCAGGTTCATACCACCTCTGAATATCTCGCAGGGCGATCTGCAAAAAGGATGTCAGATATTTGCGGAGTCAGTCAAGGAGGTCGTCCGTGAAGCCCAGTAAGAACTGGTAGTGACGGGAGATGACCAGATGTGTTGAGATGTGTTGATGAATGTGATTGGAAGAAAAATACCTGCAGGGCACATTCTACTTACAAAGTGGGACAATAAGCATATTTCCTATATGTTAGTACGAGATCCCTAATGCCATCATACGTTTTTTCTGCGAAAACACATCAAAAACATGTTGGCGCATATAGTCGCACTTGTTGGGGCTGTATTAGAATGTGCTCGAATAATATGAATTATGATTTCATTGCATCACGCAATATGCGCAGGTAGCATCGGATGTGATCATATTGTACACCGTCGAGAGCACTAAAATAAGAAACAACTATGAAAACATGTCGACAATGGGTGCGAGAAGGTATCGAAAATGCGTTGGAAAGAGTTCGTGAATGGAGGAAGCCTAACGAGAACGAATGTGAGAACATGCGACGGAGAGACGAGACTGCGACGGCGAGACGAGACTGCGATGTAGAGACGAGACTGTAATGGAGAGACGAGACTGCGATGAAGAGGAATGGGGTGAATCTAATGCAATGTTCCTTCATAGGCTTTCTTGTTCCAAGCGTTGTTGGCAACCTGCAAGCCACGTCAAAAACACAGCAGGCACAACAGAGACATGCGACTCACTAGCTCGCCTGCCTCTGTGTCGTATTTCTGCAACTCATTGTGAATTTAGTATGTATATACAGTGACAAAGTCACTTACCTTGCGCTGGTCCGCAGAGAGATCCCCGTAATAAACACAAAACTCTTCTGTTGTCTTGTTGCTCGCGACTTGCTTGAGCCAACTGATGCTGCACTATAGATTACTAGAAACTTATAAGTAGTGTGATTGCCGCGATTTGAAGGAACCACGTACCAGTCCATTTTTAGTCTGAGCTGGACGCATCTTAACCTTGCTGATTTTGCTGCCCCTCTCATTTGCAGGTATCACCAGCCTTGCCTGGGACCTTCATAGCTGTTGAGCAAGGAGCGGAAAGAGTCGGAGGAGGATCGATAGAGGGTGGAAGAGGTGGAATCATTGTGCCGACAGCAGCTAGGGCGAGCGTAGAGCTATTGAATCACATTCAAGTTACTCGATGATTTTTCTAAAAAAAGCGAAAATGTACAGTGGGTTTGTCATTTTGATTTTGATGGTTGGCTGAGGTGATGGGGGAATATTCTCCTTTTCCATTGGAACGGCAACTGAGGTACTCCGAGTCAATACTAGCAGGGGGATAGTCTCTAGGGAAGCTGCAGTTGGAGACGGTTCATCCTGTAAATTCAGAGATTTCAGGGGTAAAGTAGTCGGGGATAGTGAAGCGAGTGGTAATGTCGGAGATGGTGCTCGAGAAGGAGCGAGACTTGGACTAGGCGAGAGTAGCATGTGCTCGCGAATAGGATCAACTACAAAGGATAGTTAGTAGGATGATGTGTTGGAATAAAGTCATACCTTTCATTTTTTTCTCGGGAACAACAGACTTAAGGCTTTTCGATTGCTTGCGTTTCTTACCCTTGGCGTTGGAAGAACACCCACTACTCTCCTCGTCGTCATCCCTCCATGAGGGTGTGAACAACCTGTCTCGCAGTTGCAGACGCTTTACCCCATGTTTTTGGTGCAAGTTTGCGCCTGATAAGTTCTGCCCAAGCACCGCGAAGCAGCTTCCGAATAGACTTGATAATGGTATCTGTAAGTGGGTCACCATTTTCGTCCTCAAGGTATGGTACTTTCCCGCGGTTTGCCCGAAGGCCGTCAGGAGAATCGAGCCATGCTGTGAAGTCTTCGTTGGTCCAAAATTGAACACATGGGTGAGTTAGACGAGTAGGGCGCTTAGTGATAGGTTGAAATGGAGGAGTGATGGAATCAAGCTCGAGCCCAGAGTCTGTCTGTGGGAGCCGGATACCGCTTGCAAGCTGTTGAAACATTGCTCTAAAAATGATCAGTTTGAACAAATGAAGACTTGCTAGCGAACGTATACCTGAGTGTGTCACGCTCGCTCGTCAATTTGACTATTTGCAGCTCTAACGACTTGCAGCGTTCATGCAAGGCCAGTATTTGTTGATTCTCCTGCATATGTTGCATATATGCGCCCTAAAAATACAATTATGAGTATAAAAAACAATCTAATAGAGTACTTTACCTGTGGGAGCCGTTGCAGATGTGTGATTGAATCCGCGCAGGGGTCCTCTGGTAACGGCATAGGGAGACCAGTAGGTAGACCAGGCGATAGGGGGGAGGGAGCATACCCTCCCCAATGTGAATCCTGTTGATTGTTAGCATGTGAAGCACGAAAGAACAAACTGCTATTAAAATGAGAGCCCCCACTGTCAGTGGACGGAAACATGGTCGACAGTGTGGTAAGAGACTGACTTCGACATGCGAGGCCAATGATATCATATCAAAACTCCGCCGGACATTTCTGATGAAGCTGATTTGCACTAAGTCCATCGACACTTCGTAGCACACTCACTTACACTCTCACTTCGATAATCGGCTATTTATTATGTCCTCCGAGTCAACTAATGCACTCGTTGATAAGACTCATACTGCGAGTGTATGTGGAGACGTCCTTTTCTTTGAGATTGATGGTATCCTGCCCAACTGGAATAACTACTGTGTCAAAGTCTCTTTTGATACACCCGGAATCAAGGTCAGTCTTTCTCTTTTCTCTTTTGGCTTTACTAGTACTTATATGTATTATCATAATCTTCTAGACTATTGTCATCCGTCTTCGCGAAGGTGCAGACCCTCAGCTGAAACCGAGCATGTGAGTATTTGAATCATAATCAAAACGACTCATTCAATTTATGTATTACAGTGCCATCCAAACTACGAACGAGCCGAAGGAGAAAGATGCTGAACCCATTGACGCAGTGAAGTTCGAGGAGGGGGATGACACTATGATAGCCGAAGTGGAGGATCTGAAAGTGAAGCTGGAGGACAACACCTTGTTGGGTCCGAGGTACGTTTTCGACTATCAACATGACATTCATTTCAAGTTAGATTTTTCTAGATTGTGGACCAGGTGTACTGCCATGCCATGCATACATCTGCCCCAGGTTGGGGGAAATCCCAATCCAGCAACAAAAGCTATCTTATGCGCGCAGTTCCGTCCTTGGCGTCATATCGTCCGACCTTTCAATCCGTCTGAGATCCCAGAGAGGGTAGCAAAGATTCAGAAGCGGAAACACGTGTCTGAGGAGTATTGACTCCCATTGTTTTGTGGAACGTTCACAACCATTTTTTGTACCGCACTGATACCTTGCATGATTCGCATGATAATACTTCGCATGATAGTATTGTAATGTGTATTGTAATTAAGACTGCATTGTAATGAAATGAGCGGTTGCCTACTCAACATCTGGTGCATTGTCATTATCCTCCAAAGGATTAATATTAGCCGCATATCCACTAAGAGGTGAAATGTCTAAGCCTGGCTTCTCCATCATAAAAAAACGGGCCTCTGTAACTCCTGACGGCAATCTTGGAGTGTGTGGAATCATGGCGACCACACTAAGGATCTGTTTGACATCAACAACGCAAATATCAGCAAGTCGAGAGCATGATACAACGGTCTGCGACGAGATCTGGAGGAGATCTTCGTCTGGAAGGGAGTATAGGCAAATGATGGCCACATCCGCAAAACGCCAGTTGCGATCATCGTCAATGTCGGCTTCAACTGACAGTCTCGTGAAGTATAGAACTTCACCAAACCGAATCTGTCCGTCGTATTGTAGCTACAGCACATCAGTATTTTACAAAATGTAGTACCATATATGCTCACCTTCACGTTGCGCGACATGCGCGTTTGATCCAATGGTTTGGTCCACCACTCTCTGTAAGAATAATGCATTAAGTCTGCTAATTAGCAGTCTCAGGTAATGCATCAACAGTGCTCATTAGCATACTCTCCTAATGCATCAGTGATGCATGATTTGATGCTAACTAGCAGACATAACTCAGGCTGTCTAGATAGATAGGACAGTACCCACCAGCCGGCCACTTAAGACGGCCACTTAAGAGTACTGTAAGATCGCGATATTGATTGATTCACAGATTATATAATACATGGAGAACAAGGTACCACGTCGATCAGGCCGAATTGTCACAGAAGCAATCGTCAGTATCCATCAAGGGGGACATCGGGGATCGTTAAGTCAGGTAATTGGAGCTCGCGTTCAGGAGATCTGATGGGCAAAGATAGGTCGTGCGTCCGGGGCAGGTAAGGGTCCCAAAGCCCACAAAAATGACTGGCGAGCCTCCGACGGATGTCAGCCTGTCGTGCTGCATAAGCCTGTAACCCTTCAATGTCAGCAGAGCTCTCCCCCACACAGCGACTTCTCCGTTCTTCCCACCGCTGTACTTCCCAGTTGAAAAATCGTACGACCCTCACCATTTCCTCCTTCAACAATTCAACCTCTTCCGTCCACCGTAGGGCTCTCGCACGGGTCTTGCACCATTCAATACGCACACCTGATAACATATTAGTTCGCGACACATACATCACATCTAGAATACTTACCATCATCAACACTGTTGTTGCCATCACAATCAACACCCTCCATCATCCAAATCCACGAAACTTGACGCCGTCCTTCTCCGACACCAAAGGGATCCACGAGGGGTTTGATATGGTCGTCCGCCAGCTCCTGCAGCTTTCCGCGCCAATCCTTCTTCTTCAATACCGTGGCTAGAGACTTGAGCGCTGTCCAAGCTGACCTGTAGCGATAAACGCACATAGTGCGCCGGGCGTGGACACGGGCAAGGGCGTTCTGGCCTCGTGTATTAGCACCTTGCCCTCGCATCCATTCACGCTTGAACGTCAGAAGCGAGCAGTGTAACCGAAGACACTGACGGAGCTCTTCGAGGGCGTCGTGGGCTTGTGCATACCGTAGCTCCCACTCGTCGTTCTGGAGGCGCTGATCACAAGGTTTGTTCCGTAGCTGTGAGGGTAGCCACAATGTAACGTCTTCAGCGTTCTTCTGATCTTCGCGCCCTCCTTGAACAAGACTCCGTACCGCAGGCATGTAAAGGATCTGAACGGCACGCCACGTCTCAATTTTACGCCAGAGCGAGTTGCGCTTCCGAATGAGGATGCCCCGTTGTGTATCGGTGGCATGGAAACCCATTGACTGGATCAGAGAACTAAGACGATGTCTTGAAAATCGTGAGCTGGATTACGAGATTCTGTGGATAGTCACTTACTGTTCATCTTCAAGATCTAAACCAGACGCGATAAGTACACCAGGTGATATTTCTGGGTGCAGAGAGACATCTACCCCGCGCTCCAGCTCTTGAGCCTCCAGCTCAGCTAGCTTTAGTCGTGCGCTCGCCTGTGTGATTGCTACATGCACCGTCAGAGAAGGATTGTAAGTAAGTAAAGCACCCACCAATAGCTTTGGTTTCGAACGGATTGGCCAACATTGTGTCATTAGGATTCTCTTCCCAACCCTCCATTTCACTTAGCCATGAAGCGCGATGTTCGGGAGTGATCACGGCATCAAACTCCTCGAAAGCAGCTTGGTGTTCAGCCATTTCAATACGAGCATCTTTCATCTTGTGGAAGAGAGACGCGCCCAACCCTACCACTTTCTTCCAATTCCAGTCACCGAAATGGTCGTCCAGTGTGTCCCGCCGACACCCCGGACCCATGTTCTTTGTACTCGCAGCCACGGGATTAATATTCGACCATCCTCGTTCTGGGGCTTCGCCATCCGTGCGGCCAACGAAACGAGTGAAATTGAATGAAAATGTTGTCTGACACTTTGCGACGTGTGCAGGAAGGTGAAACTTAGGGACGAAGAAGCGGATGACCTTTGAAAGGTAGTCTAAGTGGTGTGAACGAGGGAGGGATTCCATGCGTGACCAGAGGTGTTTATGCCACTGGCACGCAATGTCGTAGGATATGTTCAGCATTTGAACTGAATTATCACGCAAGCTAGAGAAGAAAAGGTAGTCCATGTTGATATATCTGTACAATGGTAAGACTCGTTGAAAAAAAAGCGTGGTGAGCCTTTGACTTACTTCTCACCCTTCTGTAGATCACCGACTCCGTTGGCCCGCTTCATGTTGTGACGTGCGCAGTCTATCGTTCCAACGCCAGTGGCAGCCAATCCTTGCGACAATTTAGTGTCGGCCATATTGACCGCATTGTGACTGGAGCAGGTGCTTTTCTGTGAAATGGACTGAGAAACATAGAAGAAAGTAAATTGGGGTTGCGTACCTCCTGTACTTCTCCGAGATGTTCGGCCAGATAGGACTTGTATTCAGTCTCCTCCACAAAATATGACCACCCTGTAGACAGACTGGGATCTGCCTCATCACTCGATACATTGCGTCTTTTCAAACGAAAGTTCGCGTCAATAGCCAAAAACGTGGCGTACAACCACCTGAGGCACATGAGTCCATAAGCATACACAGAAATTTATAATACTTACTGGTTGGCTTTCGCTGCAAGTTCCCAGCCATCGTGCAAATTCTTACCAGGTTGCGGGCAAGCTGGACAGATAACGACACATTCGCCTTGCGATGTGCCATCAACACCGCTCACTTCATGTCCACGACCGAAGCGCTTCAACATCTTGAGATGTCTCCACTCGCGTACCATTCGTAAGAACGCATTGTAACGGTCCTAAAGTCAAAGGTTAGCATAAGCAAGTAAATGGATGCAATGACCTTACCTTGCGTTTTGTAAGACCCGTATTATCTGTCAGGCAAACTAGCGAGTGGTAAAATTCATAGGCAGATGCCTTCGACTCGAATGATAGAAGTTGGAAGTGGCGCAGCAGTCGAAAGGTAGCTGCAGTCCTTGGGTCAGTTGACGTCGATGGGAACCATCCATGGCGGAGAAGCTGTCTGACATGCGAGTTTGAAGTTTCACATCCGCAGAAATCCAACCCGACTTCATGAATACCGTTTGTGTCTATTAGTACGAACTCGCCGTTAAACGCCTGTCTAGGGAGAATGCAGTGTTGGCCAACAGGATGCCCAAGCTGGATACGAAGGCCGAGAGCCTTCAATGACACGACTTGGAAAAAAACACCAGTCCATTCCTGCAGATAGCTTAATATTTTACCGTTTTTAAAATGATGACACGTACCTGTATTCGATGGGTAGGAGACCGCGAGTGATTGGCCACAGTGCATCCGCGACAGTACAGCTGCAAGTCGTCACAATCCAGACATCGAAACTGTGCATGGGCACAACATTCCCCGCACACATTGCTAGAGCTATCACCACGTCCATCTAAGCGGATGAGTTCGGCGAGATAAGTGTCGCGTTCCCCCTTCCAAGAAAGGAGAGGATTATCCTAGACAATAGTTAGTAAGTAAGGATGAGTATCATGAGAGTGAGTCTTACCGCAGCCATCCGTCTGCGCCTTTGAGGTAAGGCCTCATCATCTCCCAAAACATCATCCATGAGGATGGGATCATCATCGGCCAAAGAAAATGAGTATTCGTCGTCAGGTAGAGTAGACTCGTGCGTAGATAGAATTGACGGAATGTTGCTTGTGAGGTTGCGACGCTTGATCCGCATTGGCCCATCACGACGCGCTCCAAAGGTTACTGAGGTGTGCACTGCCTGTCGTGACTGTGAAGCAGTGGGTGGTATATATGCGTTCAACCGAGCTCGTTTCCGGCGTTCGTGAGTTTTCTTCCGTTGATCAATTTCCTGCCATGACCAAGGCAGGCGAACCGCCTGAATTGTGGTAGGTGGATCACCTAAAGATGTCAGTGTCAGTACATATATTGCGTTCACTGTGATATCACTCACCCTCAGACTGCATCCTTTCAAACTTGTGGTGCGATTGTATCACTGAGAGCTACAGAGAGATTGGTTTAGGGCTCGGACTCGACTAGCGTAGTAAGGCAATACACTTACCAGTAAACTGTAGACAACACAAACAAAGCCAAACACATCTTCTTCGCAAACCCTTCATGTTCGCATCTTGCAACTCCCTATGTAATGCAACTCCCCATCTGAAAATTCCTCCTTTGAGTCACCAAGGCTCAGTATGCCTTCGATGCGGCCGTGAAATGCTTAAAAGCGGCGCCTGTTCTCAGTGAGTCCTACTTGACTCATTTCAGATTCTATACATCGTTCTTCACTCATTCGATTGACAGCAATGACCACCACGAGCGCGGCTGACTCTCATCCCGTGCCTGCTGCGACCATTGTTGACAGTCCTGGTGATGCCATTGACTCTCATCCCGTGCCTGCAGCAACTATTGTTTACAGTCCTGGTGATGCTGCTGGTAAGTCTTATTAGTTTTATAAATTGACCATGAGTGCGGCTGACTCCCCTCCCATGCCTGCAGCGACCATTGTTGACAGTCCTGGCGATGCTTCTGACTCTCCTCCGGCACCTGCAGCAACCATTGTTTGCGGTCCTGGTGATGCCGCTGGTAAGTCATATCAGTTTCTTAAATTGACAACACTGAATATTCGACTGTAGATTCTCTCTCTGCTTTGTTTGAGCAGTTCAACATCTCAGGGCCCAATGCAGTTTCACTGACGGTCGCCCTCCGGGAATTCATACAGGACACTGTCATAGCTACAGTGCGTGAAGTTGCTGCAGAGGCCACTGTCGATGTGTCACCTGTTCCCAGTGGGATCGACGATTCCGCTGCTACCACAACCAGCCCGTCTGTTGACACTTTCTTAGCCACTGCGTCTGTTGGTGCCAACATAGCTAGCATACCTGTTGGCTCTGGGCGTGTGGCTGCTAGCTCTCCTGTCGCCCCTGCTGCCACTGTGCATACCCACCTATATGGGAACATCAGATATGATGTTCCCGCTCCCAACGCCTTAGGGCCCTATTACTGGGTCACCCGCGGTCGCCGTATCGGTATCTTTTCAACTTGGTGAGTTGCATCCATTTTGCTTCTCGCTGGTGTCAGCTGACCAATTTCCTGACTTAGGCAACAGACTTCCTCGCTTGTCATTGGTGTTAGTCGGGCTTCCTTTTCCAAGGTTCGTTCACTTGCCGAAGGCATGCAGCTGATGAACGACGCGATTGATCGGGGGGACATTGAGTTGTTGATTTGAGAGCTATTATACAAGTAGTGTCTTAGTTACATTGCACTCGTGCTTGTAGAATCAAATGTGTCTACTCACAACAAGGAGGATTGAAGCCGACAAGGTCGCTATTATGTACTCTTCCTGCAACCTTTCAATGTCTGACAGAACAACACCGCGAGATCTCGAAGACCAGAAGTCAAAGCACACGGCAAGGTTGCGATGACACCGGCGAAGCGTCGGACACCGCGGAATGAGTGGACACCAAAGTGCAGTATGGCTGAAACTGAAGAGTCTAAGTACAGGTGAAGCAGGCAACTCGCAAGATATGTTGCTTGAATATGACATGTTTAGTATTGGGGTCGTCTAGTACTGCTTTGCGCTATATAAGTTTTGTAATTCAAAGGAAGTGCAAGCTCGAAAACAGTGAGCTAAGCTACAGATGAAAATGGTACTGGCAGAATTGTAATAGGAGTCGTCTTGAGATTTCATCTGTCCATGTACTTACTACTAAGTGGAAAGACTGAATGATCCATGGTATCTCTATGTGCAAGGCCGACTCGTAATGGTACTATTTCCTATAGCTCGTCTTAAGGTATCAGATATATCATGTCTTGTGTTGTATAACGAGTCTGAAGATATGATTTGTTGTGATACTGATACTTAATTTCGTAAATCTCCGATGAATATGTTTGGACAAGTTGAAGCTTAGTATTACCGTCACATCTGCCTCACCGCTTTTCACAATCACGCACTCATGGGTCGCCCAAAGCTACACAAGACTGAAGAGGAACGGCTCGAAGCTGCCCGCCGCTCTAATCATAAATACTATGCGAAGTACGTTTCCTGTACAAATTCTAGACTACATGCTGATGAACGCAGGAACAAGAGGGAGATTGGGCTCAAGATGGCCATGAATTATCGTCACAAGAGGGACGCCACCACCAAGTCGAAGCATAGAAAGCTCGCAAGTGCACCCATCGACCCCAAGTGTGTACTTTAACATCTTACAACGAGCTCACTTGCTGATTCTTATAACTGCTATAGACAGAGTGTATCCGAGTCTTCATCTACTCCACCGTCTCCAGCAGCACACGAGAACTGTGATATGTGCGACTTTTCATTGTTATATTGACTGATTCTACTAAATTTAACCGTACTCTTCATAGATATGATATTGAGGATGCCCAATCCAACCTTATGGTGATTTCTACCGAACTCGAACCTCTGTTTATCAAGATGGTACGGGACTTTCAAGACAACAGAGAAGCCGTACAGTCGCGCCTTTCCCAACATCTCGAGACTTTGGAACGCATTCAAGACTACCTGCGAACTTTGGATGACGATTTGGGTCGTGCAGCGGCTGCTGGTGTTATGTGTCGGTCCAAGGCGATCATAATGGCAACGGAGGAATTATGGTGCTACTCAGCTACAAGTGAGATGGACGAAGAAATGAATCCAAAATTTCTTCGCGGAGGTTTGTTATACCAGACGATAGTGTAAATCTTTGCAATGTAAGCCCTACGAATATGCTCGCTAATATCCTTAATAAGGTTGAGGTTCGAAGACGAGTCACTTCGAAGTGAGAAACTAGACGGGATTCCTCTTGTTGACACTCTACCATCATCATCATGCCCAAGGTAAGCTACATTCATTGGCGCTCCTTACCCACAGCTACTAATCAGCTCCAAGAACACGATGTCTGCATCCAATCCTCAACCTATGTATATCAAGAGGCAGAAAAAGCCCTTGTGGGAAGTTCAAGACGAATTTCTGCAGACGCTTTCAGCGGAATACTTCAGGATCCGGGATGACACGGATCGTACTGTTTTCTTTAACAATGTTTATGCGCGCTATTTTGCACGCTGGCCAGAGGAGAAGAGACTGTTTCCTGGTGTCACCAAACTTTCTGGAGAGCAGGCTATCGCCGTTGCTCGTTCTGTGAAAAGGATAGAGAAGGTTGTATATACTGTTTTCACGCTTCAATGGACATGCTACTGATGAGTTCATTTAGGGTCTATACCGATGGTTCAAGTCAGCTGAAAAGCGTCGTCCGAGGCACAAGCCATAGGGTCTGGGAGGGCGGATGGATCGAGTCCGTCATCGGAAAAATGTTGAGGTTTTTGGAGCGTATTTCGAAGATTTGCCATCGTTCGCTTAAGCAGTTAGACAGCGCACCAACGAATGTTATTTTTGCTTCCACCGGTGATTTGTTGCTATGGTGCAAATCCTTATTGGAAGAGGCATACCTCTGGCTTGCTTATTGTGTGTATCTCGACAGGTTTCTCTCCCATTCACTCAATGTCCATGTTGCGCGAGCAGCGCGATATGCTCAAAACGTTTCTTCCTGGATATGTGCTCATCAAATCGGGAACAGCGGAAGACGTGACCATTTTCTGGGAGTCTGTTTACTCCAAGTGGTTTGAAACCTGGCCTGAAGATGATGGCGCTATTGAGCATCATCGGCGGGTAAGTTAGTTACTTGCGCTTGATTGCCTGTATTCACACCTCGCGTGCAAAGAGGATTAGATTGTTCTTGCAGTTGACCCACTTGTATATGACTTCTGACAAGGCAACTTTGCGGGCGTACTTTCCTGTCAGGAAGCCACGAAGGTTTGCCATTCAACTCATAGACACAGAGCAGGATTTAATACATATCAGAACTTAGACTGAGACAGCATATGCGCTGTGCAAAATATTGGGTGGGAGCGGAGGCGTCGTCGTGCAAAAGAGGGGAAGGATAGGTCGTAGTCTCGCGCATGTAGATCTCGAACATAGGTGTATTTCTTGAAAAACAAATTAGATTAAATTCATAGTTGCAAAATGTGTCAGGAACTGCGACTCGCGACTCGGCCTCATGCGCAAATAGGAAAGACGAGGTACTATTAGGAAGAATGAGGGCGCACCTAACAACACCCGCCCGTATTTTTGCTTACCTATCTGAATAATATTGTCCCCCGGACACGTTAATGTGCGTCCAGAAACCTTTTCACTGGTGTATGCTGATCAGTGTACGACAGATGCCGCAGAAGAAGTGGGCCACACCAGAGCAAGAGGAATTCCTCCTCAGTCATTTTCCGGAATTCCGCACACATGCCTTGAACAAGCACTACAAGGATTTCTTGAAGCGAGTCGAAGTCGAATGGTTCCAACGTTGGCCCGAGCGCAAGGTGTCGTTCCCAGATTTGCCAGCTGAGCATGTCTACACGGCCGAAGAAGAGGAGTATATAGCAACGCGCGTGAAAACCCGTCAAAAGGCAAGTCAGGAATATGCTCACCGTGCAAAATGAGCATGTACTTACCAGATGTTGACAGCAAATCGCGTCCTGGTTCAGATGGCAGAATAATCCTGCCCGCTTGGGTCGCTCGGCTGCTGTAAGAGGGGTGCTTAAATTTGACGCCGTGTTAGCTGGGGGCGTCAATATGAAAGGAACACGCGCACCACAGAAAATCGATGTATATTCCAACAAATACTACGACAAAAAGATCAAACACGCTGCAGACGATGCAATCAAAAATGAACACATCACCAATAGAGGTCCAAAGCTGAACAAACGCCGCGAGATCACGCGCCGTATGTATTCAGACGAGAGTGAAGCCATCAAAGCCAAGGTCGACAAGAAGTATGAATCAATAAAGGCGAGATATACAAAACAACGCGAACGCCTAAAGTCAGGTAAACCACCAAAAATTGACAACATGTCCAAAATTAAGTACGTACCTCTCCGCATGATCAAATGACTCGTTCTGACTAAATTCAATAAAAAGAGCTATTCACGAGCTCGGCCCCATGCTCGATCGAGTCCTCAAGTACCTGGGGTATATGACTGGAGGGTGGAAGTTTAGTGTGTTGATGGGGGGCCATGATCCTAGCACAGGTGAAGTGTCGGTGTTTAAGTGAGTGAGAAGATCCATTGTGATAGGAAAGCTGTACTTACAATTGTTTCACGTTATTCCAAGCTACCATGTGGGAGAAGTCGAAAGTGGCGCACAGTTTGACCAAGTGTACGACAAATTCGACGGTGTTCAGAGTGCCTTCCTAGATTTTGTGAAAAAGTCTATAGGTAAGCTTAAACATACTATTCAAAGGACGAGCCTTACCTTCAAACTAGCGTTCGAGTCTACGTTGACGTGGGAGTCCGAGTCAGAGATGGAATCAGAGGATGGATTGTTATTGTTAGACTCGGACTCTGACGAGGAGTGGGACAAGAGCGGTACTGAGGGTGGGCAGAGTCAAGAGCAGGAGCATCCTGGGAACCTCTATCGCATGACTCCTCAATGCGACGAAGGGGCTGATCTATCTCCCACCACTCACTTTGATGCATCACCCGCTGGTCACACAACTACCACGAGTGATGCATCACTCGGCTTTGATTTTGAGGCAACCATAGACCTTTCAGCACTCGATCCTTTGCTGAACGACCCCATCATACAGGGTAATATAGATTTTTCAGCATTTGATCCAGCGGCGTTCTCAGCTGTGATCAATGATCCCACCTTTCACATCAACATGCTCGACTCCCCTCAGGTGCCTCCCGTGAATTCGCATCAAGATGTCGAGGACGACCCATATTCATCAACTCCACAGACTCCAGAGGTCTTTCTTCCGTCTGTACATAGCGAGGAAGGAGAGGATAGTAATGACCTCGACAACTCACCTGTTCCCGTTCCCAAACCCAGGCGCCAAAATCGTTTCGACGGAACTCAAGCGCCTGCACTGTCTGCAGAAGCCCCACGTCTGCGTGCACGCAACAATGTCCCATTCAATCCACGTGAACGTGACAATGAGATTGGTACCTCAACTGTTGCTGCGAAGGGTAAGCGGAAAAATGGCGAAGGTGACTCCAGTTCACACAAGTACGCACATTCGTTTCTGTATGTGACTGACACTGATATATTTTTTGCAACAGAAGAGCACGACGACGTTAGAATAAGGTTTAGATATCAACCTGTTGATTTTGTTAGCGTTTCTTGCTTGTAGTACTATATACACTTCTTATTGTAATGACAAAGATATTTTCTTGAACTCTGCATGCACGAAAATGAACATGAACAATTATACCTGCTCGAAAACCATGACAGAAATCACGCCAACAGTGTTAGTGGGACTTAGTGAATTAAAAACTCTCGAATGACATCATCCTGGTGCCTTCTTTACCTATATTGGACAAGTGGCTGAGGTACGAAGTATTCAAGTGCATTAATAAGCAAGGTACAAAGTGTTTAAAGGCATTAGTAAGCAAGGGAAGCAAGGGAGAGCAAGGTACAAAGTATTTAAAGGCATTAGTAAGCAGTGGAAGCAAGGGGGGTAAGGTACGAAGTATTTAAAAGGCATTAGTAAGCTAGAGAAGCAGGAGAAGCAAGGGACGGAGGTATGCAGAAGCATTTCTATTGAGATTTAGAGGGCTTAGTAATCAAAGGAAGCAAGGAACGAAGTGTTTTGCCTGATGCATTACTGATGCATCACCTTCTTGATTTGGATTGAGCAATGTTGATGCATCATAAAATGTCTGCTACTTAGCCTAATTTAATGCATTAAAACTACAGTATGGCCTGTTTGGTCATCTCTCGCCATGCGGAACGAGCAATTTGTTTGTTGGGTAGGAGGAGTCGAGCCCAACGTTTGATACGAGGAAGTTCCCGTCCATCTCCAATGAAATTGCGCATAGCTTGAGCAGCGGCTCCGTCTGGCGAGAACATATACCTGTCCCGTTTTCGCAATAGTGCGAACCCATCCCCTAAGTCTATTGAACCTTCCGGGAGACCTTTTGGAGGTTCATCGAGGTCAGGCATAATAGATAGAAGGGTGTTCACTTTACAACGACGAACACCCTCCCGTGACAAGTTTGCATAAGGCCGCGACAGTTGGCGAATCTCTTGCCCAAGGTTACCGATTGTCCGTTCCATTGTCCATTGTGCGTAGCACACTGGTGGACCTTTCTGAATGGTCTCGGCGACGAGATGGTTAGTTTGATGGACACAGGGGCGGACGAAGTGAAGCCGATCTTCCCTGAGTTGATAGTAGATTAATTCAAACTCCCGCTCCCAGGCACAAAGAAGAACATTGGCTTGTTGGAGATCTTGTGTGGTGATCACGTGTTGGCACATAAGTTGAAAGCCACGGACGAGCTTACAATAGTTAGCCCAGTATTGACGAGGCAGAACATTGTAGAGTAGCGCTGGGCCAAGCCCGAACATATAGAGCTGGAATTCCCAGGTCTTGTAGCCTGTGTTGATTTTTTCTGCAACATTGCGTGGTTTCCAATCAAACGAGGGGGGGAGGTATGGACCTGCGCGTTCGACCGATTCTCCATGTGCACTCCAAGTTTCTGCGTCTCGAAGAACCGCCCAGTCCCAAGTGGCAACATCATCAGTGAGACCGCAATCAATTGTTCCGCGCCAAAGATCGAGACAGAGATCACTTAAATTGGCAGCGAGGTGCATGATATCAGTGGTCATGCAGTGTGGCACACCGAGACAGCGGGAAGGGCTAAGGCCCATAATGAGGGGAGGCTTTGTAATGCCAGTTTCCGTTTTGCGCATGTCAAGCTGATGTTGATTCGGGGACGCTACAAGCCTATGTAAGTTTTCGGCATAGTCTGAAGATCCTCCGGGAGGCAGTGTGCACACGTCGATGTCTGGATGGGCACTACCCTCGGCACAGCAGTCCCGCGGCTTGAGAAGGGCAGGGTAGTAGTGCGTCGCACGCGTTTTCCGTCTCCCTCTAACCCCACAATAGATACGGCACCCATTCTTTCCACTGTGTCCCACCATACCGTCCCAATACACAAGTCCAGGGCCATCCGCAGTGGTGAAAAGGAGATGGAGGTTGGAGATGAAATGGGCATCACGAGACGCATCCCAGACATTGAGTCCCTCGTTTTGAAGTGCAGCGAGATGGTGAATACCAACAGCGAGGAAGGAGTCTACATTTTTAGGTTTGTTAGGGCCCGGTATAAAGCCACCTGGGCGAACATGTAGTTTGCGGTAGCGTTTGTCTGGTGCAAGGTTCAGTATAACCCACACGTACATCCAGCAATCGGATTGTTTACTTTCATAAAGCTGCGCTCCGTCGAGTGATACCATGAGTACTATGTCGTTTTCCTTGATGTCGCCATCGAGAACTGCTCCGAGGTAATCATATCCCATTGCAATATCATCTACAATGGGAATCTCCTGCGTGCGCTCGATTTGCGCAAGAATGTCCTGCGTGCGTTCGTGAAGGTATCGCATACTCCGAGCGTTCTCAGGATCTCGATACATTGACTGGAGTTGTGGGCCAAGAGGGATGGTAACGAATGTCTGAGCTGCGACTCTACTGCGCCCATTGCTCGCTTGGAGCTTTGCTTGATCCCAACGTGAGGTGGTACACAAAGGACAGGTATCGAGGTCTGCGTAAGGGCCAGTAAATGCAAGGCAGGACTTTGGGCACATATCGTGCTCGATCGATTCGACACCCGTATATTGACCAATGAGCTTCTCCACGCTATAGAAGCTGAGGAGGTCATTGACACCATCTGCACCTGCGAAGTTATGTGCGGTAGCTCTGCAAATGCGTCCATAGGCATCTTGCGATGCATGCTCGAGGGCGAGGTACATTGAAATGCTCTGGCGGACTCCAGGGCTATCGATGACGATAGGACCTCGGGGGGGATTGCGGAGCTGCTCGAGTGCTTCGTCACTCAACTTCACGATGGGGTCATCAAGCGAAGCGTTCCTTATGGCGAGGATGAAATCCATTATCTCTTGGATTTTGGGAAGGACAGCATTTTGCGCCAGGGTATCGATGTCAATGACGGGTCGCTGCCTCCGCTCTATTCTAATCTCATAGTGCGGTGGATCCTGGGGTGCGGGTGGGTCTGGGGGTGGGTCTGGGTCTGGGTCTGGGTCTGGGTCTGGATAGGCGGGGTCTGGGGGTGGATAGGCGGGGTCTGGGGGTGGGTCTGGGGGCGGGTCTGGGTCTGGGTCTGGGTCTGGATAGGCGGGTAGGGGTGGGGGTGGGTCTGGAGACTATCAAAGTGTTAGCACTCGATCAACGATAGTAATCAATAAATACTTACCTCAAATCGTGCGCGTTTGTCGCGCTGAGGTGCACGTCTCGAATCTGCCTCGTCCCTGGCTCGTTTGACAAGCTCGCGAAGTGCAGCAACACGACGAGCACTTGGAGGTAACGAGTTCTCGGCAGGTGTACTGTTGCCTGGTGCCCCCTCAGCATCCTGTTCCAGCTGAATCCTATGTCCCTGCAGCGCTCTACTGGATCGAATCCTATCTCGTTCCTGTTCCATGGTAGCAGCTTCTAGGTGTCGGTGCCAGGTAGATTTCGATACTTGATGAGGTTGGCCGAGGTTGTGTTTGGTGCAAACACACACATAGACCTGCTTGTCGGGGGCTTCGTCAGGTCGTTTGGAACTGGAACTCGCGGAGGACATTCTATAGAGAATTGTCTAAATATTTATGATGATATTTTGAAGATATACTCACCTGCAAGTTGTGCGGCAAGTCTAGACGTCTATGCTTCGAGGCCTCTCCTGGAGGTGGGTAGAGCTTGGATCTGTGCACTAGTTAGTACAAAGTTCCAGTATACGCAAGTTAGCAATGCGATCGATGTGATCGATACGACATACGTGATGGTGTGATGCACGCAATGGTGCGATGCGATGTTCGCGATGGTGCGATGTATGCGATGGTGTATAGGATGCAATGTATAGTGATACAAAGTGATACGCTATTACCAACCACAGCAGAAACTAGCAGAAACGGTCACAGGACTAAAACGGAAATTCACTCCTCAGCATATCCCGGCTGTTTCCAGCACAGCCCGTCACAACCAGTTCTTACTGGGCGTGAAGGTTGAGTATATAGCTGTCATTTTTGTACGTATCTTACATGTTCGTCGGTTTGTATTTGTAAGGAGCGCCAATGAAGTTTCCAAGGCAAGAAAAGATACGTCGTGAATGGTGGGCGTTTCTGTGTGAGGGGCTGTTCAGCTGTTTCACTGTAGATGAGAACCTTCGGATGGGTGCGGCAGTCACTACTACTAGCACTGGCGGTAGTGCACAGCCACAACGTGTCAAATTCAGCATTAAGTCGCGCCCACCAAAGTCTTAGAGTGTGAATAGTAACAATACTTTATGACGTAGACATGTTTAACAGACACATGTAAGACACACTCGCATGGCCAGTGAGTATGGTGCGGCACGGATGCGGCAAAGAGGCCCTAATTAGTGCTAGCGACCAATGACCTAAGCATAGCAAAAGCCTCGCGCCCCCACCGAGGCAAACGCTACTTATTACCGAGTACAGAGTGAATGACAAGCTCATCATCAATCCGTGTCTCAAAATGGAGGCCGACCTTTTCCGCAGCTTCTGCTCACTAGTCCCCATGCTATTGTCGCTTCACGTCCTGTTTGTGTTCTCGAACCTCATGGTTTCAGCCTACGGGTACATACCAGCGCAGCCTTCCAACGACACGAGCCAGATGAATGGCATGAACACCTCGAGGTTGATTCTTCAGTGGTATTCGAATGGGTGAGATTCGCCAACGCGCCTTTCGCGTTCACATTCTGAGCTACTCCGTTTGATTGCTTGGCTCGCATTCTCAGCTCGGACTGGGAGTACGTGTCCTATCAGCTTGTGGGCGCAGATAGCAATGGCACCACCAAGGTGCATAGATATCAGCATGAGCTGACTGTAGTCTCACCCTTTAGCAGGGGGCACTCGTGCACTTCACTGAGAGTTTAGCAGTAAACGAAACAAGTAAGCGTGCATTCTCTGTCGACTCGGCGAGAACGCTCATACAAACATTCGTAGCAACCACCCCTTGGATAGCTCTGGTATCTTGCGATGCTAATTCGACGGACTTCTCTGAAAATGTCGACATATTCACGATGGCGAGCAGCGCAGGTGCTCAATCTGCTGTAAGATCGTTCGCTTACTTGTATGTTGATAATTACAACGCCAATTCCTTCATTGCAGCTTCTGTATTCTCTCTATTCCACCACTTGCGTCATCAATCCAGAGTATGCTGATCCCATGAATTTTGACCAAGTCTTCGACATATTCTCAACTCAGTCGAAATCGGTCTCGAGGTCAGTTTGGCGCATATTTGTGTAGGCCTGGCTCATGAGTCTCTAGAAACATCCAATACGAGTTCGGGCAAGGTGGAACCACTAATCTATCTCTTTATGGGAATTTCGATGCAACTACCTTGAATGCATCCGCAACAACTATCAGCCAGTCTATATCGTTGGGCTATCCTTCTGCTCCTGGTTATCTACTCGCAACTTTGCAAGCTTGGAATGCGACAGGAACTACGGGGACAGATGGCAATAATGGCTCCACTGGTTCGACTACGAATCAAGATAGTAAAACTGACACAGGCTTAGCTATGTGAGAATAATTTGATGGTGTATCCGATTTGCAGGCT
This sequence comes from Suillus occidentalis, assembly GCA_016628085.1. Classification (NCBI taxonomy): domain Eukaryota; kingdom Fungi; phylum Basidiomycota; class Agaricomycetes; order Boletales; family Suillaceae; genus Suillus; species Suillus occidentalis. Next base: position 130,674 of record JABBWB010000032.1, read on the forward strand.
AAATCTGATCACAGGATCGTCCTGTATGCTATTACCGGATGCGTTTCGGCTTTATTTTGCATCGTCATTATCTCAGGGGTATGTTGCATTCCACTATTCGTTATTGTTGATTCGAACTTTATTCAGGCGATCAGGGCAATACGCCATCCCGAGAGATATGGTCCCCGACTTGCACGCGGCGGGAGCCAAAGCCGAGCCAGAGGCCTTGGACGGGCCATTTTGGACACGTTCCCCATTGTGAGATTCGGCATTGTGCCGAATGATCAGGAGGACTCAAGTCTCAAAGACGTTGAATCGCCTCCGGTGCATGCTGATGCAACACTTCAACAGTCGAGTGGTGCAGTGGAGATGGGTGCCAGCTCCAGTCAGGCAGTCCAGCAACCGTTATCATCAGCAGAAGAGACTAATGAGAGGCGCATTCCTCCTACTGGTGCTACAGCAAACGTGCATGGTCGAGAGGATGCGCAATCCGATGCACGAGCTGTACCTCGGTTGACGCCTCCACGACTGCCTGCTACTTCCGAAGCGCCACCATCCTCGGCACGGGATGTTGATCCGTTGATGCCAGAGGCAATCGGACGTGAGACATGTCCCATCTGCATCGTTGACTTTGAGGAGGGTGATGAGCTTAGGGTGCTGCCTTGCGAAGGAAAGCATCGTTTCCACCAGACGTGCGTTGATCCGTGGCTTCTAGAGCTTTCAGGTTCTTGCCCAATATGTCGACAAGGTGAATCTTACACCACGAGTTCGAGATACCTCTTACTAACGAACGACAGACTTTCATGCTCTCGAGACGATGTTATCAGGGGACGCGAGTGACCGTGATGTGTTTCCTTCCAACCGGCGTATCAGTCAAGCACACTCGATTCAACAAAATCGCTTTTCCCGCTATTTACGATCTGCACGGCGGCGGCACCGTGAGCTTGCAGAAAACGACGATGATACTTCAGACCCGTCTATGGGTACGACTGTTGACCAGCCATCATGACCTTTGGACATTTACCCATATCTGTTTTGCACTGATTCGTATCTCGATGTTGTAGTTATAGCATGGATCCCTCACCCTGTATGAGCCCTGTAAGATGGGAGAACCTGCGCCGTCGGTGATGAGTGTTCCCGAGAAGTACATGTTCTATTGTCGGTGTGCCTACTGAATCCACCATGATTAGCTGCAACCTTCCAACTGGCATATTTCACTATGTCAATCGAGCTGGAAGTCTCTTGGTCGACAGAATGCCTCATAGGATGAACTGTTCACGTGTCTAACTCCCTACGTGCAATCTAAAAGCTGATCTTCGACTCACCAGTTTTCTGAAACCGCACGGGTTTTCGATGTTCTCGATACCTCCTACAGTCATCGAGCTCAGCTGTGGTAAATTTAGTCGAAAGCTCGCGCTGTTACTGACTCCTGTTATTACACCACAGGATTTAGTGGTACTGCCAGTGTTTGACGCACCCATTTTGTACCCGATACCTCAATAAATGGAACCCACACAATTCATTCAAAGGGATCCTTAGGCTGGGTAGGAATACAAGATAATTGAAATAATATTGCCATCAAGACGCTTGCAAAAACTCCGTGATCTTCTCTGATATAAAAGCGACATCTGGTGGGTTAGCGCCACCCCCTGCAAAGTGACCCCAGATCGTTGGGATCACATGCAATTTAGCATCTCTGAGGTGAGACACTTCGGTTTCGCTGTCCTCCGGCTTTGATAACGTCAGTGGTCAGCTCGCGAGTGGATTGGTGCAGAACTGACCGTGAAGTAAAGATCTGTTTTCGAAGGCATGATGAGACCCTTCGCTTTGATGCTCTTCAGAGCCTTTACGTAGTCTCCGCCATCACGAATGATGGAAATGTCTCCTTTCTGCCATGTGTTCAAAAGTGCGATCATGTCATTTGCATCCCAGTTGTTGGCAATAAATCTTCCTTCCCACCGCTCCCTGATGAACGAGTTCAAGTCCGGATACCTATTCACAAAAATACATGAGGGAGGCTGATGAACATGCATTTAGACATGACTTACTCTCCGTCCATTAGGTATTTGTATTCCCGGAACCACTATCAAAGTTATATTATCACAATATTTCATTGTGAGGTAACTCACAGTTTGCCCATAAGCCCATGCACTGTAGACTCGAGCGAAGGCTCGGATTCCATGTTGAGGTGTGCTCTTGTAATGGCCGTCGTCGAAATCTTTGCTTGCTAGCATTGCTGCCTTGGGCCCTTCCAGGAAGCTAGTCTTATGTAGATAAAACAAAACAGAATTGAGACTCGGATAAGGACCCACCATTGGTTGTGGGGACTTGTGCGGGCAGACGAGCATATAGGAACAAACCGCTCTACAAAGTCAGGGAAGATGACTGGCCAGTGATATGCCTTGGAATAGGACCTAAGAGAGTGTATGTTATCCGAAAGAGGCTAAGTACCTGTTGTCCACCCATAGAAAATCCAACCACGCAAAAGATCTTGCGTACTCCAAGGTGCTTTGTCAAAACTGCGTGCTGAGCACGACTTGTTGATGTGAGCCTGTATTATACTTCAAGTTGCAAGTCGTTTCATAACCTACATGTTGTCTTCGTAGGAAATGAATGGGAAGTACGGGCCACTATAAGGTGCAGGCTAACAAGCCGTCAGAACTTAAGGGTAAAATATTCAATCATAGAACTTACTGTGTTAGAAGGAGACGATGACTGTGAAAAGGTTTCAATCAGCAAAATGGCAAAGTAGAAGGCAGCGCACCTCTCCATTACAGAAAAGCGCAAATGTCACCACAAAATATTTATTTGGGTCAAGGACCTGTGGTCGAAACATGGAGACCACGTATCTCACTATACGAATGCCTACGTACCTTGCCTTCCCCAACAAGGTAGTCTTGACCTGTATGTCATTAGATAAATAGGTACTTTCGTGCTCACAATAAACGAAACATACTTCCAAGTGCGAGTTTCACCCCAAAACATGTCGGGAAAACAATCACTTTGTCATTGTTCGGGTCTCCGTATGTCCGGTATGCGGTTACGGCATCAGGGAGTACTCCTCCTGCTACTTTGAAGCGACCGTGATGGTAATACTGGTTTGATGTCTGCATGAAGGAAAACCTAAGGGCGGAGAGGATACTGCTCGGTACAGCGACCGCATGCTTTTATGTCACGCGTGTATGGCCCTCATAGTATTAGCGGTCCGACAAACACCACGAGTGGTTGAGCTGGGCAATCGGGCTTATGGTCACGAGCCACCTCGAGCTAAAGATATAACACTGGTTTAAGTTCCTCGGCATGGATATTGGCGTTGGGTGTGAACGGCGAACGTGAGAACTCACCGATAAAGCTGTTTCTGACGTTTGGTAGAATACAGCAGCAAGGCGTGTGAGTGCATCGGTTCGATCGACCAAATCTAATCTTACTTTCAGTATCACCAAATTGAGATCGTAAACTCTTCATTTAATTTGTAGATGAACTTGAACTCAATGTTTCGCCAAAAAAATCTTCACCTCTGTCACTTGCGCGAATCCTGTAAGTTTAGCCTTCCCCAGCAACAGGGTATCAGTCGAAGGGCAGTTCAAATCAAACCAAGCCCGACAAACTCACTCATATTGCCCCATCCAGAATCGATGATAACTAGCTTTGCGTTATCAAAAAATTTCATCTCATTCTGACTGTCCCCAGCTATCCAGGAAGTCTAAATCCAAACCATGTGATAAACGTGAAAGAACTTACAGGGAAGTGTAGGTCTTTCTTGCAAGGTATGATGAGAACCCCCTGGCCTTGATCGCTCCTAGACATACATCTGTCACGGCTGCAAAAATCATTCCCAATGTTGCCGTCCCACCGACAGTCACTTCGAGGTTTCACAGCTTACTGCGTGGTTATATGCCCGTTGAGCGTTGTATACACGGCTAGATGCCCGCATGCTGTGTCGAGAAGCGCTGTTGTAATGGCCTTCCAGGAGGCCTTTCGAAACCGAAAGTGCGGCTTCAGGACCTAGTAGGAAACTGAAACCTGACATTAGTGTAAGGTGTCCAAGAGTACCATTCGCTATGAGGGCTAGTTTGAGAAAATTCAAAGATGGCGACGTATCGCAATTAGAAAAAAATACTTATTCAGGGGCGTTGAAATCCAACTTTTCAACGAAGTCGCGGTACATGACCAGCCAATTTATGATTGCAACCACACAGAACACTTTCTTTATACTAAGCCTCTTGGTGAGCCCAGCGTGCTGCGGCCGACGGTTGTACAAAGTCAGTGACTTCAACAATTTAGGACAACCAACTCACATGTTCAAGTCCTCGAAGAAAAGCTTTGTCTTGTGCTGCAAATTTGCCAGTGACGCACCCGTTGAAACATTTAATTGAACTTGAACGCGTACTACGTAAATCAGCGACACCCCGCGTCATTCTGAGCACTTACCAAATAGGGTGACTCTCCAAATCGCTCCAACACACGACAAGCGTCATATCAGCGTCACCTTGCAGTCTTGCACAGCTTTCCCGCCACTTCCAAGGGGTATATAAGGTCGAGGGTATTCACTTCTTTTACCCCACTTCTCTCTCTCTACACATAAACACACATACAACTTCCCACTCACAATCAACATCAATACAATGGCTGACACTGGACGTCAATCTATGACCGACAAGGCTGCTTCTTCCATGAAGGTTTGAACTTTTTCTTCTCAAATTTATTTTCGCACCTGACAATATTGTCTCAGCCCGAGTCTCAGAAATCCATGACCGAGCAGGCTGGCGACAAGACCAAAGGAATGGCCGACTCGGTTGCTTCCACCATGCAACCGCAGGTTAGCCCCTATTACGACTGAATGCTTATTGACGCTGACAGCCTGATTCCAGAGCGAGAAATCTGCCACCCAGAAGGCCGGTGATACCGTGAGCGGAAACTCCAACGAAGGACAGGTGAGTTTATGTCGAACAACCACCTCATCAATTTGTGATTGATAATTCTCGTAGGAGTCTTTGATGGAGAAGGCCAAGCAAACCATGGGCATGGGTGGTGCAGAGAACAAGTAGTTCATTCCCTCCAAGCATTGTAGCGCGTCCCATACTGTATTTTATGGAGGAGAAATTGTGATTTATAACACGACGCACTTGCTAGTTGTATGATAATCGGCAAATTGTCTTTAACCACCGAATCTTGCGAGCCGCCTTCTGCGCATCTCTTCTACACTCACAGTCTCCTCTGGGGCCGATTCAGATGCAATCGTGCTAGTATCTGCTTCAGATTGTTTGTCATTCTCGTTTTCCTCCACAACTGCTTGTCGTGCCCGAAGTGGTTCAACCGGAAGAGGTGCGAATTCAGATGGTGCGCTCTCCAATGATGCCTTAAGCGCAGCCTGGAAGTTGGCATCATCGTCATCATACACTCGGTCCTGGGGCCTCGTGCTATATGGTATCCTGGGCTGGGGAGTAGGCACGTAATCTGAATCCTCGGAATCATCATCATCATCATCAAGTTCTCCTCTAGCGCGCCGTTCTGCTAGAGAATCCGCAATAGCACGACGAAGGTGCTCATCTTCATTTCCATCGTCTGCTTGCCGTCCATGTGGTGGCTGCCGACTTCCAAACTGTGCTGCCTCCTCCTCGTACTGCTGTCTGAAACCAAATTCTTGCTCTTGTCGCATACGCTCCATGAGTATACGACCACGCTCCATGGAAGCAGCAATGGGGTCGACGTCAGCGTTTCCGTACGGATCTTGGTTGGGAGGAATGCCTGGTACAACTCCTCTCGTTGAACTCGATGCCCTTGATCCGCGAATATCAGAGGCGAATAAACTACTCTGCGCGGGAGGGAAGGACCCCGGTGTAGCCCATGAACTACTGTGTTCTCCAGCCCCTGCTAAGGATGCTTGCAAGGATGCTTGCAAGGCTGCTTGCAGCTCCATATCTTCGTTCTCAAATCCAGGCTCTACATCACCCTGGAGTGCCGGCGAAGCCGAGGTAGAAGCTGGAACAGTAAAAGTAGATGCGATATCATCTGCGTCGACATGGGGAAGTTGAGAGGGTGCGTCTGGATCTATCTGTGTGACCGTAAAGATAGAGTATCCGTCGCTCTCAGCTTGTTGCAAGAACATGCCAAGGTAGAGTTTGCTGATCCATTGTGGCTGACGTTTAGTGGAATCGAGGTTGAACCAGTGGCCATCGCCTGGAACAGCAAGATCTCCAAATCGTCGCAACGTGTACCAGTGCTGATTCTGGTTGAGTACAAATGCGGTTTGGTTACTTGTGGGTAAGACAATGTGATGAGGAGCGAGAGATGATGATTCATGGAGGACGGACGTACTGCGGTTCAGCCTGATACGGCTTCATAGCTTCTGAGCGCCAGCGAACGAGGCTAGTAATAGATATTATTATAGGCAATGCATCCGACATGAAACGTCAATCGGACAAACCTGAGATTCCAGACATTGAGTGCCTCTTCTAACACTTGCACAGGAGAAAAATCCTGAGGAATAATCAGCACTTCATAGAGCTGAAATGTCGAAACAAATTGCCTGTATCATCCATATTGGTACTTGTACGTGCTCGATTGGCGTCGTCATAACGCGATGACTCCTCCAGCGTGTCCATCTTTCGAGCGAATTCGGAGAGATCGGGTGCTGTGAACTACAATGATCACAAAGATGAATATATGACTTCCAGTTGAAAAAGGATACCAACATAGTTTCCCTCTGGAAATGGCGAACAGACGTCAATGAACACTAGCATCGATCAAGGGGTGATAGAGCACTTACGAAGCAGTGAGTTGAGCGCATGCTGCGCACAAAGATTTGATCCTTCCTGCTGCCTCTCATGGTATAGCATATGCACGAGTTGTTCCACTTCTTCCATACTTGATTCGATTTCCTATAAACTTTCTTGCTAGTTCAGTGGATGGTGACCGATCTAGTGGCTGCCCAGCGACAGGCTTGAGATGACATTTAAGGACGCGCACGCGTGTCTTACGTAATTCAAGTACTTACCACTTGCGACTTGTTCACCAGTTGCCCTTCATCTTCCCCGGGTCCGCATAGCCATGATTCTCCGGCACTTCACATCTCAGTCATTACCTTTCAACCTGTTGTCCTTACTTTTTTTGTTATTCTCCACAGGCCTTGTAACTGCAGAAGACTTTGATTGCCATGTGACGACTGGAGGGTTGAGATGGGACCTAACGCCGCTGAAGGGCTCGCACATAGTGAACAGGACACGAGACTCGCCGCCTACGACTATGGTGGACGAGCTTAGATTTAACTTGTGCAAGAACTTGAAACTGATGAAGGGTGTGCCAGCCGATGAGCAGGCAAGTCCAATTTGTAATATCCCACCTACTGTCAATTTTAATGTAAACTGCAGTGCGAGCTTGGGACAAGGGCATGTCTGAGGAAGACGAATAAGAAACCCGAGTTCCTAGACCGGGTAATAGCGATCATACCTGTCGCGTCGACGTCCGTCCTTGAGCCAGAATATTCACCGCTTGAGTGTATGTGGAGCTTCTATCTGATTTTCGTCATGTATACTCAACAAATGTCACAGCGCCGAAAGGTCTCTCCCTAACTATTTCACGGAACCCCATACCCCTCCTCTGAATATCCCCAGTCTATAATGTTCTCTCTCCTCTGTGCCGATGATGCAGACCCCAAAGCAGACCCCTAAATTCGTCTCATATGAGAACGGAATAGTACGCGTCGATTGGAGTACACCCGCAGCGTGCGGTTCGCCAGATGACCAACCTCCAGAACAATCCCCATCACAACCCCCACCAGAGGAGGATGACGACACGCCTGCGGATGAAGGCGGTGGAAAGAGTGACGAGAAACCAGCGAAGAGGGGCAGTGGACTTGGGTTCTTCTTCCTTGTGTGAGTGGTATATAATGTATATACGTAAGGAATATGACTGACTACCTTGTTTTCTAGCCTTCTTCTAGCATTTGCAGCGTATTTCGGACTTGGTGCATACTACAACTATTCCACATATGGTGCTCGTGGCGTGGATCTTATACCGTAAGTGCATTTGCAATTCTCTTTCTGGAAGCACGGCCTAATGCATGCGTAGACATCGAGACTTCTGGCGCGAGGTGCCATACATGTTGCAAGACGTTGTATCTCATCTATGTTCAACGGTTCGACCGCAACGGTCGAATCGTGGAGGTTATATTGCCGTTTGATGATCACGTTCTATTTTTTGGGACATGTTTCTATTCAGGCGTTTCAGATATAGACATGGTATATGCATGTTAACTTAATTACCCTAACGCCTTTACACTGTTTAACTACGCTGGAAACAGAATGGAGGTGCGAGGTGAATACAGATGTAATATCCTTCTGAAATCAATCCAGATGTGTGTGGCTGACCTGTCTCATTGAGTGGCTGAGCAGGACATGACAACTTGATACAATACTTCACCATAATGAACCACTCCTGAGGCTGTTTATGCAGCTCCTCTGCTGAATCTAAATCGACCAATGCATGCCTGGCGAGCCGATAGGCAGCAGCTCGGCGACGCATAGACCATCGACCAGAGACAGCCCTGGTTTTCAATAAAACCTCCGCTGTCATCTGACGCCTGTTATAGCTCAAGCGCCTGTTCTTGGGCTCGTTGGCCCATCAAGCAAGAGCTGCTCCTCGGAAGCATGCGTTATCATTTTAACCACCAGGCACTGGAAGCCATCAGTAGGGTCTGGTTACCGCTATTATCCCTCACTAGCACTTCTGAACCTTTTATCATGCCTACCAATTGATGGGACTGATAAGTGTTCAACGTTTGTTCTGGGTCTAGCTCAGGTCTAGTTGTTGCTGTCACTCAGGAATAACTCGGGCGCCTCGTTGGTCAATATGAATTCATGATCAACCTTCTAGCAAAACAAGAATCCGGTCCACTCAGTTCACTGACTACTTCAGGATTCAAAACCAATCGCATACATGATACAAATACATTGCATTGTGGGGGATTGAGTGGGTTGTAAAGGTACAAGCGTCCTGGTATACGCGACTAGTCCATTACAGTAGATCGAAAACATTGCAAAGCGAGATATAGCAAGATAGCGATAAAGATGTGCAGAAGTGAGTCGTGATCAATACAAAATGAAGTAAGAAACAGCAGTGGCAAAATCCAATTGTAGTCCATAATAGCGATAATGGTTTAGTATGCAGAGAGGTGAGCGAGTCGTGATAATACAGTGATGATGTCCGATTGTAGTCCGTGGGAGGCGATTGAGATATTTTGAGATTAGAATAGGTCAAAAGATGGCATATGACAAGCCAATGCGACTTGCGCAAGGCGAGAATCAAACATTCTGGGAGAAGTGGATATTCCAGCTATCCGAGCCATCTCGAGCTCTAGTGAGGCCAAAGAAGAAGATTTTCGGACTCAAAAAGTCGAGACGTTTTACGCCCTGCGCGTGTTCGCGCTGGTCTGCACGGGACCTAGCCCTGAAGGAATCGATGGCGGCACTAGCCGCATGGGGAGGTTGCATTTGCATCTCGTGTGATGAAACACTTCGGTTGAGAGTTTCCCGTATCTTGAGCAGGACATCGTTTACAGTGACACCGTGAGGATTCACAACTTCTATGGTCCAAGCGGGAAGCCCAGAAATAGTAATGGTCATGCGAGAGACTTGTGGTTGTACCGCAAACTCCCAGAGCCTGGTAGGCGGGCAACCTGGTCGCAATTGTACAAATGCTAGGTCTAGCGTGATATTAAACATCATATTTGGACCACGGCTCAAGAGGGGGTGCAACACCATCATGGAGGAGTGGGTTGTGGATGAATGTTGATCTAAGAAGTAACAGATATGAGTTGTGCGCAACACATGAATGAAAAGACGAAACACATACGCGGGATAGAGGATTGGTGCGAGTGTGCATTAGGGTGCGGGAGGGATACTGTATGGAGGTGGGGCGCGTTTGTGATTGGCATCGGAAGGGATACTGGATGTAAGTGGGGCGCGTTTGGGATGGGCGGCGGGGACGCCGACCAATGGTCAGATGATGATGATGACCCCCAAGACTTCTGGCTGTGTGAAGAGGAGGAGGAACCCATACGGTAATGCATGTTTAGTTGGGGAGAAGGGCGGGATTGGGGATGAGCGCAATGACTCGACTGACCATTTTACGCTGTCTTTTATAGAGTACCAGGGAGCGTCGTCGGGAAGTTACTTGAGCGCTTAACGCTGTCATCGTGAGTGAGAGAGCGACGAGGACGGAAGTTATGGGCGGGAGTCGACAGCGAACACCGTCGTATATGGTCAAAATTCAAGGTTAGACGCCAAAAATTTGATGGCGCAGAGCGGGATTTCCATATTTGGATAAGGGCGGGAATCTTGGCGGACCCACTATGCCATTTGAGGGAGGCGTCGGGAATATGAGAGCTGATGGCGGTCTCACGTCAAGAAGTAGCCTGGCGCCAGAACTTGAGAGTCGTCGGGGATATCACCCCTAGCTAGACTATCTTGACCACTTTGTCTAAAAATTTATAAATTAAATTAAATCCTGTACAAACGATGATCCGGTTGTTCACACAACTCATTTTCCTAGTTTCAGTCACTTGTGAGCTCAATCTTCGACCTCGAGAAGCTTCGGGCCCACGCACAGGGAGACCGATAACGGTAATGTAGCTTACTCTGCACCCAAAGAAACATTCTGACGCACGTTGATGCCAATCTCTGTTGACTGGTTAGATCATGGTCCATTTTGACGACAAGAAAGTACATCAAAGGACCGCACAACCTTCTTGCTCCCTCCTGCCAACGCGGCCACTGTCTGCCAACCCAACTTTCTCCAAAGCGCTTCGTGCGACTCGTGTCCTATTCTTGAAAGTCTTCTAACGAGCTTTTGCGCCTGATCCGCTGCGTACCGGATTCGACTGCTGGAGGAGGACCTCATCATTTCAGCACTTGTGTTCGAGCATCTCTGTCAATGAAAATGCATACTTGCCGTTTTCAAATCATCACCCAGGCTTTGTTGTCTTCGAACTTTTCAAGCTTGACAGAGTCAAGGTCCAACATTACTCAACCTAAGAGCGTAATCCGAGTTGTGCGTCGCCCATATAGCCCGGAGCCCACATCTTGTCTGAGTCTACATCTGCGTCAATGATGCGCATATAACTTCAGTGCGGGCATGGACTCTGAGGTAGCGTCACAGTGGTTTTGTCGTCGCATTGCTCAATGAGCCGCATCTGCTCGACAGCGTAGCGCATCACATTGCTCACGACAATCACCTGGGGATTCTGGAAGGATGTGATACCCTAGTTCTAAGTTTCATCCGGGCGGTTCGGACTGGAAAAGGTTGCAGGACTCAGGAGTACTTTATCACGTGTTCATCGTAACATGGATCCCATCTTCCCTCAGACCACCACCATGGCGCATACGGTCAATGTAAATCCAGCGGACGACGAAGAACTTGACGATGATCCAGGAGCATACATTATCAAGTTTGGTAAAGTGTACATTGGTGAACGACTCGATTCCATCCCCACTAGTTACAGGTTGTGGGCAACAGGAGCCGATTGTCAACATTTCCGCTGGGTGAGATCTCAGTAAATTAAGCATGACTGTCACTGAGAATAATTGCAGCATGCAGATTTCAAAGAGGCCAATGATCGATATGAAGAACAGTTGCTTCTCCAAACTCCTGGAGCTTACACCTTGTCCTTTGGAAAGCATAAAAATGAAAGACTCGACGAAGTACCAGAAGATTATATTTGGTCAGTTATTCACCCCGAATTTTCTGATAATATCTGGGTGAGTCAAATCTTCTTGTCATGTTCATGCTTAAAATATCGTTGCCGCAGTACGAAAGCCTGGTGAAGGCACATCGTCGTTACCTGGACAAGGTATACCAAAACAAATCACCGGGCTCAGTCATAATCTGGTTTGGTCAGCGGTACCAGGGTTACACGCTCAGTGTTGCCTATCAGCGGCGTGGTTTCGTTGAATTTTGTCTGGCACCGGAGCACAGCAATTTCAAGTGGGTGAGTTGCGGTTGTCTAAGTGGTGCCTGACACTTTGTAATCGTTTCTATTCCTAGTACCACAGGTTCAAAGACCTTGTCCGGAGGTACGAAGCATATCTCACGACACACCGACGTCCACACCGTGGGAGAAAACCGGCGAATGTGAAAAATCCTGTAGGCGAACTTTTGGGATCATGGGACGACCGTGGGTCTGTGAGTTCGGATGATGACTATGTGCGGGATGACTTTTTAGTCGACGATGGGGAAGGGGAAGATGAAGATGAAGATTCCCAAGAAGAGAGTAGTGGTTCCGAATCGGACAATAACAATGACGACCGTGGATTTGACGATGATTTTCAGCATGAAGAAGTGTATGAGCATCATGAAGTCAATACAGCCGGTGACCTCAACGTATCAAGTCCTCCGGTTGAGCGGCCTTCTCGCGCGAGTGCGGATGTCTCTCAAACATCGGAGTCGGATTCAGATGACGATACACCTCTGGAAAAATTGTGCAACAAGCTTAGGGCGAAACGTGTTTCCGGGAAAGAAAGGCAGAGGTCGGGCTCCCACCCAGCCCCCAAATTGGCCATCAATGTGAGGGCGAGGGCAGTGATGATGAACTCGCTGCTCAGCCCCCGCGAAAACGTCACAAAGGTGCTGATCATTTTATGGGCTGTTCACGCATTTGCTCAAGTGCCGACGATGGTAGGTGCACGTTTGACCCACGATAGGCCTGCCCAGAGCGATTGTCACTCTTGTTCAGAGCCCGTCGCCTCAACTTCTCATCTTGATGAACAAGATTCTGAGTCGTCCCAAGAATCCAGCTGCAAGTTCAAGCACGGCCGATGACTCAGAGTCTTCACAAAGCAGCGACGAGGAATTATCAGCAGATGATTATATTCCTCCCTCACTCTTGGGAAGCTATTATCGTCCGTGCCCGCGCGTAACTTCTGGCTCTTATCAGGAAATCTTTTAGCGGGGTTCGATGGCATACGGCTATGCGCATTGATTTATGACAATAACTATTCAATTCTGGGCTGCAGAACAGAGCAATACGGGGCCCCCTTTCATTTCCGAGCTCAGAAGTTACGTGAAAGCAGTGCGACAATCTTGACCACTGCCACTTTCATCGTGATCTGATGGAGTGATGACCTTCATCAGCTTCTACTATCTAGATGATGTCACGGCTATGTCTCAGCTGCAAGTATTGTCGATAACCTACACAGCCTTTTCTTTGCAAGCTTCTTTGTTTCAAATCTTAAACGAGTTCACCATGATACGCCCGCCAGAGACCGCACCTTGTACTACATTGTATTCGTACTAAACTGTAACGACATGTAGGTCCAGTGGACACACCGACATGTGCGGGGGTGGCAACTAGGGTGTATATCATTGTGCCACTTTGTCATACCAGTCTCAGTGATGTGTAAGATGTCTAGCGCCCCCGGGTGAACTAACTGCGTTGGTATCACATGGATAGTTGGCTCAGTACAAGAATCATCATGAACGACGAGATGCAGTATGGACCCATCAAATCAACGCGGGAGATCCTTGTTCGAGTAACAGCCCAAAGATAAGAGCTGTGGCAACAAGAATGTAGGTTTTTAAATCAGCGAAGTCATTAAGTGATTAGGGCAGTGACAGTACAAGTATTTTGGGTTCAGGTTTCACGCCATCTTCTGATTGGACACCTTAATGTGGATGCTTGACGGTCCACTGATATCAAAACAAGGATATTGTGCGGTGACTGACAGATTCTTCCCCTGAGAGCGGGGATGCTCAGAAGCCCGTGTTACACCAAAAAGGACAGTCGATCGGACCGACACATCATTATTGGTGACAACGAGCGCTATGTGGCTGATTGCGCTGATCGTTCTACGCGATGATTCGGCAAGGGGTGCTAAATCAGGCTGAAGAACAGTGTGGACCTAAGAAGATTTAGAATTAGTGGAAGCTCTGCAGAAAAAAAAGAATTAAACCTGTTGGGAATAGGAAGCAAACCTCGAGGCCCCGACTTTACGGAGGGATGTGGTGTGAGCAGGATAAGTGCTGATTAGATGTCCGACAGTCCATAGATGGGATGCTTTTGATCTGGGTTACAGTTGCCTAAAACATTTGTTCCCGTGCAAACCTTCTATGGCCTCCGTTGTGCCGACTTTCATCAAACGCCCGTGGCTTTACCAGGCCTTTACCCTAAATTGCCGTGTACGTATATCCTTCACATATAAAGTTCCAATCCGAGAAATCAGCCTCGTGCCCTCTTTATCGGTACACTCGCTCTTTGCTCCCACATCATCTTTTTCTTTCAGCGATACCTCCCTCCCGCATCAATGCCTGCTGAGAGATCCCGGGGCTCAATGAAGCGCGAGTCTTCAGATGGTATGTCTATCCTTCGTTGCATAAATATACTTGATGATGGTGGCTTACTGCTAAATCAGTAGGCGCCCAATTAACTTGGACCCTTCCTCTTGAGCCTGCGTCTCCTCAGAGCATTGCCTTTGCACCGAACGTAACACCCATCACTTTCAACGAACCACTTCTCAATGTTGAACCCACCTTTGAACCTGTACTCTTTCCCACTCCTACTGGGGAATGTTCGTCGCGTCGGCCCACGCATAGCAAAAAGAGGCCCGACGATCATATTCCCCGTCCCCCCAACGCCTTCATCCTCTTCCGCTCATCCTTCATTAAAAGCCAGCACGTGTCTACAGGAGTAGAAACTAACCATAGTACTCTTTCAAAGATTATTGGTCTTACGTGGCAGAATATGCCCCATGACGAACGTCAGATCTGGCACGCAAAGGCAAAGAAGGCATTGGAGGATCATAGGCGGAAGTGGCCGCAGTATGCTTTCCGCCCTTCCCATACGAAAGTCAAGGGTGGGTCCGAGAAGCGCAAAGTTCGGGAAGTCGAGCCGAAGGACATGAAGCGCTGCGCGAAAATTGCTGAGCTCCTTGTAGAAGGTAAAAAGGGCCAGGAGCTCGAAGATGCAATTCAGGAATTCGACCGCACGCATGTCCCCGAGGTTGTTACCCGCTTCGAGGCTCCCATTACCGCTCGGGCATATCGCCGATCTTCATCCGCTCCCATTGACAATGCGGAAACGAAGAAGCCGTTCCTTTTATCCTCGCCCGCGCCCGCGCCCCGTCGTGTACGTTCTACAAGCAGCCATCCGTCCCTCTCGTCAACTTGGAAATCTCAGTGCGATGATCTTACGCCGAGATCCGATGGTCTGCTGTCAGAACATTGTCTTGATGTCTCGGCATCGTCTTCATTTATTCCATCAAATTATTCTTTCCCTGTGAAACCACAACCTTCATTGGTGAGTCGCGCCGGACTGTTCGGCTCTATTCCTGCTAACTTTTTTTTTTCTCTGTAGGAATTTGATCCTTTCATGTTCGACGTGACATTCGGCAATTCGATAGCGTCCGCGGGTCAAACTTTCCCTGACTTTTCTCCTTCACCGTGCGGGACGCGGGTTCAAACACCTTCATTAGTTATCGATACCACACAGGGCAGCTGTGACTGGTCGCAAGCTTCATCGCCCTATTGTAACTCTCCTGTCACTCCTCAATTCCCTATCGATTCTTCATCTTTCGATGCAATGTGCGCCGAGGGCGACAATCTGTTTACACCTGGTTCATTTTCCTTCAACAATTCCTATCCGCTTCCTTGCCGTGGGGGATTCCCAGACGCTTTCAATGGATTCGGTCAGCCAGAAACGTATGACCCTTCGTCGTTCTCGAATGAAGATTTCTTCTCGAAAAACCAATTTTCCCTGTTCGAGCCAGGGAAATTGGAGCTTGCCAGCGTGGATATGGAATTTTCCGCTTTCATGTCATCATTATCCGCCTTCTGATCACAGGTCCACCATTTTTTCCTTGGTATCTAACCGATGTATTTTTACTGATAAACGCGGAACTTTTCAGTGTAACACAACCTGTAACAACTCATCAGCCCTTCTTATCTCATTTTTGCGATACATACTTCCATACTTCTGTCATACCCACTTGGCTTTGTGTATAGTTATACCTATCTGCATGTACTTAGAACACTTCTGCTTGCCAGCGCAACAGAGAATTTTCATAGATCGCTACAATTAGTCTAGCTTGAATGATTATGATGCGTTCACGAGGACTTTACGGTGGAATGACGGCATTTAACACCTGACCTTTCATATCGGGTCATCGTACATGCTAGCGCGAATCGCAATCGTAAGAGATCGCAAGGTTACCGAGCGCATGAGGCAAGTGCGAAATGGAAGATAGGGCACGTGTGTTTAAACTCTTGAGGTCACGAGGTGTCCGACGAGGATGGGAAAAGGTTGAAAAGAGGGTAACACCGGTTTATTTCCTCGCGCTACTTCCGAACTCGGGTCAGCTCGGGCGGGCTTGAGAGTGAGGATTAATATTGGGCGCGATCACCGGGGGGAAATGGAGGCCATATATGTGCACATACGAGTGTGCTGAGCGCTGAGCAGACTATATAGTGCGAGTGAAGATCACTGCGATATGGAATGGAGTGGACTTTGGCGATAAGAAGTACTAGTTGATCAGCACACGATGCATTCGAAGACCTGACCTCTGCCGAAAAACGGCGCTCATACAACATCTCAACCGCCACTATTACATCGCATTTCGTAAGATCAGTTATCGCGCAAGATGGCAGATCGGAAGTCGATGTAGCGCGTCGCACATGACACATGCACTTCAAGATAAAGTTCCATGAAGTCTGCTGCAAGATTTGAATTCGGAATTCAAGGTCTCTGAAGGGGACAGAACTCATTAGGTCCCGCGGGACAGGAACACATGAGTCCTTGTACCTTGTACCTTGTATTTCATCTGAGGATATTTTGGTTCCTCACCCCACGGATACCTGGCAATCGTCATCGGGGCTGTCAGAGGAGAAGGATGTATTCACCATGGAAACACGGCGAGTTCACACACCGCCAATCCTAGCCGTCTCCTAGCCTGGGCCAAGCCAGCAAGCACATGTACATGTTTGAAATGACCTAGAGGCTAGTCAGCTTGCTTACATGTAGGTTGATTCAAAAGAGATACGCACCACTCAATATTTCATAGCACATCCCTAGATGCTGAAAAATTGAGTTTGTTGTAATCTGGGAATTACTCTCGCTAGCGTTATATATAGTCGCGGTAAGGATTGAGGCGAAAGAGACAAGGTACATACCTCTGAATTTGGACAGATTGGAGGAGATCCGTGTTGCGTAGCCCAAAAAGTCCATTCTTCAAACATGTACCATGAAGCGCAAGTTGGAACCCAGCTAAATTTCCAGGACCTGGAGCGGGTGTCACCTGTGTGTTCAAACGCTGTTCACTTTCCTCCGAGTCACAGACCTGCTTGGTTGTGACTTTCCTCGCATCCTAGCAAGGCGTTGTTTCTGGACATGCCATGATGCACCTCTGCTGCTCGTCTAGTCGTAGGAGATCCACGGGATGCTAGAATGATCAGCAGGCGAGCTGCCAGTACTTTGTGGCGGCATGATGCAACATTAACCGAACCAAATATGGTAGGTGCAGTATTCAAATATTCACCCACAACAAACCTCCGACACGCATGCGCTCAACCTTGGATACTTGCAATTGTGAGTACCTCCGTTGCCCAAAAGTGGGTGTGTTCTGCTAGGGTGCAATTATTGCGAAAGCAATCTTCGTAAAGGAACTTCTGATCACGTTTCAAACGAGCTTGATCATGACTCCCGGTAATTAACAAGGCGGAGCCACGGCGGTCAGGCCTCAGGAGCCTATCCACATCTCGTGTGTTAAACGACTCCCTGTCAGCATTGAATCAATTTCTGGTTACTGCTGTCGCCGTTCTCATCTGGGCTTTTTCCCTGTGGGCAGTCACACTGGCGGCAGGGCGTGGCTGCGTACTTATTTGCAACTGACTAGGCTGACGATCCGTCTGGTGCAACTTTTCGCCGATGGTGCTGTAGGCGAGATAGATCTCACAGTATCATGCACACGCCTTCGAATTTTAGCGAGCCTTATCTACTCCCGTGTGTTTTCTCCTCAGTACGTGGTTCGACAGTGACATCGATATCCGGGTCTTCTCACCACGCATCAGCAGCTGTCAACGAGGACGTCGAACCGGACTTGTCTCCTTTGAGATATCACCATCTTCCCCTGCGAATAAAGTAAAAGCGACTATTAAAGTGTATGTTGTTCCAACGGTTTAAGATTTGTTTACATACTTGACGAAGTTTTTATTTTTTTTTCATGTCCATTTTTGTCCATTGAGAGATACACCCGGACATTAATGACTAGTCTAATAAGACCACCTGTGTCCCTGGAGTCACGCATGCCCTGGAATGAGGTGTACCCCTTACAGTCTGCCGTTCCTGCCGGCTGTTTCAGATGCACACTCCGACGAAAATGAGATGACTTTTACATGCACGCAGTGTGTGAGTGACGATGAAGTGACTTAGCGCGGGCTCGACCGTAAACACGGTAAAAGGATAACAATCTGTGACAAAAGAATATGGTTGACCGAGTTATCACCGTCTCACCAGCCACTATATGCATGTCTTCTTCTTCTTTTTTTTTACAAGAACCGACACCCTAGAGAATGCCAGGGAAGAAGAAAAGAGCAGCCGAAAATCCGTATATTCGAGCGCGCTTGATAAGATCATACCTAGATTGTAGAAATCACGAGTCCTCTGAATCTCCAAGTGTCATCTCGTCAAATTCCTCTAATAATTCCTCCAGTTTCACTGCGGGGAAGTCAGCTTCTTCTTCTGCATCCTGTTCGTCTCCATTCGCGACAGTAGCGTGGCTCGTGTCCATTTGATCAACATCCATTCCATATTGGCCTCCTTTCTTGCGTGCTCCATCAGTGGCATCACGCATTTTTGTATCCTTGGCCGCGTAGAGATTGACCGTCCCACGTAGCTCAGGATCTTCTTCAAGGTCCTGCAAAAACAGCTCATAGTCTTCTTCCACCTTCTTCTGATCTCGTCCGCCCATACGTCCAACAACACCCCGCCCGGCCCCAGTTTCGCCCTCTTCCCCAGCTTCCTTCGCAATACTCCGCAGCTTCCAATTTCTTGTCTTATTTTTCTTTCTACGATTCGGGTACGTTTTCTTCACGAGTATGACATCCGGGATGCGAGATGAGGGAAGGGATGAGAAGTCGTCTGAGTTGAAGTTGGCGTTGCTGAGATGATACCCCAGTGCAGTATCGCCGGGCTGCAGGATAGCGCCCAGATGTGTCCGCGTGTGGAAGATCTGGGTTGACAAACTAGAGCTCTCATGATCCATGATCGTGTCTTGGTCACCGTAAGATCCATGTGATTTGAATGCACCCGACATTGCTACCTGCGCGTCGGCGGAGACCCATTTGCCACGAACGGTGCCTGAGGGTTCGACGTCCAAGATCGTAAACTCAACTAGATCTGTCACCGTCGCCAGAGAGACGAAGGGCGCCCTCCAATAAACCTGCGCTGATATCTCACAAGTTTGTAATGTTGTGGGATCTAAGAGCTGGAAAGAGTTGCCGACCCGAGTACAGATCGTAAGCGGGCTTATGTTGCTCAGTTGTCGGGCCAGTTTTGGAGGAATACAGACGAGGTCATCCTTGCAAATAGGGACAATCTCGACGGAGTAGGTAAATTTATAGTTCGCGGTGCCCGAGTGAGTGTCAGTAGAGAGCAACTGCTCGGAACCCTTCGACCTGCGTGTGATGAGAACCAAAATACAAGCCGTCGTGAGGTAGCTTACCGTACTGGAACAACTCCTGCTAAGAATTCGACCATCTTGATCGCATGGCTTCGTTGACTGTAGAAGAAGTCAAGGCCATCTCTGACCTCTTTGACGGATATTGTGTCCTTTTGTGTCCCGTGTTTCAAAATCAGTTGCTCGAGGTATAAAAATGTCCGTTTGTGGGAGACTTTCTGTCGCACTTGTACAAGTGCTTTCCACGTATTTTTTGCCGCAAGCTTAGTGCAGTCAGGGCATTGTCCGTGCTGGACAAGGTATTCGATCTCAAATATTTGCTCCAGTATCGTCGATGTCAGAACCTGATGGATGTGAGCAAAATTTAACATTCTCCAACAGACGTACAGACCTCCTTTTGAATCGTCAACGAAACTCGTAATCGCTTCGAGTGAGGCTCCGTCCATATGAAGTGAGCTTCCGTCAACCTGACTTTATTCAAGCCTTTGAGCCTCTTCAGACAGATCGCCAGTAATTCTTGGGATTCTGGTCGAGCGAGGGTCCATGTTTGAGGGGGCGATAAAAAACGCTCACAATTTCTACAGAATGAGACCGAGGCTGATCACCGTAATCAGTGCCTTTTTTTTCTGCTTAAAAAGTTCGCGACAACACACACTGCTTTGGGATGCCCTCGGTTATGTCTACGCTGTATATATGTGAGCACACTCAAATCATGATATAATGGTACTCACGTATTTCGAAGACATGCCACACATAAATTAGCAGAATTTGGGATAATCGGTGTTCCTAATCATGGGGGTCAGCAGAACAAACATTCCAGATATCGAAGACTTACCACAATCAGCGCAGAGCACGCGATGAACAGCAGGTCCTGGAACAAATTCCATCTTCACAAGATGGCGTGTTTGTATAAGTACACAGATAACTTGTGCTGACTCGGATCTGCGATAGCTCTACTGTGACTGTGTCATCAATATGTCACGACTTTCATTTCCTTAACGAGTAATTGTGTACTGATTTGTAATCCAACTATACGTGAAGGTAAATTTTATGATCTCACTGACTTGTTGCGCTCGATCCTGCTCGATCGAAGCTTTTGGAAGAAAACACTTGGGTGCACCTTGCTTGTCATAGCAAGCAGGACCCTGCGCAGCCTTACCACTCTCATTTATGGACATCTGACGCTACTTTATATAACGGAGAGAGATATTCCGCACGCCGAGTTCGAAGTCATTCATCTCACAGCTTCTCTCCAGTTTTCGGGGTTCAAAAGCGTCGTTGGCACGCTGTGGGAGGTCGACGATGCTGTCGCAAAACACATTATTGAGGCTTTCTACCACCCGAAGGAGGAAAGTGTCATGGACTGCACGAAGGCGGCCTGGGTACTCAACTGTGCTACTCATGCCGTTAAGACGAAAGTGCCGCTCGAGCAGAGGGTGATTTTCGTTCGTATCGGTGTGTTAACTGTCTTACGTCGAATTGATGGCGTCTGGCATATATTAACATTTTATTTATCTACGATCCTGTTGTTTTTAAACACGACCCTGGTATTGATCTACTACAGTTATCTCGGTTTCGTTCACTCTTTCAACGCCAACCACGCCGCTACCTCGCGGTCGATAGTAAATTCAAGCATTATCGTGAGCAAGAGTAGTGATTAAGTTCAAGGTGATCCTGGTAAAATCAATCATTTACACGAATTGGTAACTATCAAAGGGCAGGATGAAGCGACGCGGAGTTCGCGCTAACATCGAATGCGGGTAAGCTCTCCAGCATGTCTATCTTACGCTTCCATACTAATATGTGCGATGCAGCAGGATGTTCGAGCCAGTCCGAGCGACCCAACAACAGAGGACACAAGCAGTGTTCTTCTGTTACTCTAGCCGATAGTGGGCGCAGCAACAAAAAAGTCAGGAAGGAGCCGGCAAAACTTCATCCTGTTGTACAGGAGCTTGTATCTTCGGGCGAGGTTCGGGTCGATGATAAAAAGATTGGAGTGGTCGACCTCACATTCAATTTGACGCCTGACGAGCGTATTGCTCACTTCGGTATGCGCGGACGTGCAAACGCCGTCTTTCCAGTGGAGAGTGTAGCGCTATCGGCTCTAGTACCTCAGCTCCCTCATTATAACCTTCATAACCCTACCGACAAGCTCGTCGCCAAGCTTTATTGGCCAGAAGAGGGCCGCAAGAGCGAAGTTGACATACTCCAGAAGGTGTATGAGATAGCGAAGAAGGATGAGGAGGGGAAAGTGAAGCACCACGTCCCAGAGTTGGTTTGGTCCCACATGTTTGAAGATACATCCGCGGGAAACATCAGGAGGGCGCTAGGAATTGACGATGCTGAAACAGGCCGGCGCGTCTTTTACATCATCGTATTCAGAGAGCTTCTCCCGATCACGAAGCTGAGTGGGGATGAGTTCCTCAGTGCATGGTGGCAAATCGTTGTCTGCATGTGTTCTTCCTTCCATATCCTGATTGTCCATTAACGCATACGGCACCAGGTCATCATGCACTCTGGAAAAATGGTGTCTATCACCGCGACATCAGCCCTAGCAATCTCATGATTTACAAGACCTCAGGCGGTCGATGGGTCGGCGTTCTCAATGACTTCGACTTATCTTCGACTTGTGACACGCCCTCAGGCCAGGAGTGCACAGGAACGGTACCTTTTATGGCGATTCATCTTCTTACGAAGAAAGGCATCAATGGCCAGGTCGAGCACATGTACCAGCACGACGCTGAGTCATTCATATGGGCCCTGACCTGGGTCTGTATCTGTTATGAAGACGGTGTGTACATCGGCAAGGGCACAGATCTCCATGACTGGCTGAGAGTGGATCCAATTGGATGCCGAGAGCAAAAAAATGACTTCTTATTCTTCGGTCGAAAAACCATTTCACCATCATCATTATATAGATGTATCTTGGAGGTGGCAAAATCTTGCCTTCACACTATCGCCCTGCATTATGCGCCATGGAGGGTACCCACGGTGGAGGATCATGTTGCATTTGAGGTATGGCTTAGTAGGAAGAACATACTTGAGGCAAACATATTGTCGCCAGCGCTCCTAGATTTTCGCTTGTAAATTATTCATACGGTAGTAGCTGACCCCAATCAAAATAAAATCATGCAGCATATCTTGAAGTAGCAGCAGCAGCAGCAGCACCAGGCTCGTACCCACTGCAGCTCGCAGAAATTGCAATGCTTGCACAATGCATACCTCAAATTTTTTTTAAATTGGTTCCAATTAAGCACGTATTACATAATCTACACGGTGTCGCGATCAATATTGGCTGACGCGAAGTTCGAACCTAGTCGCCGTGTTCATCTCTTTAACTCTCTGAGGCATCAGCAGTATTTTGTTTTTATCTCTAATCCAGTCTGATGGGGAAATCGTATGTGGTGGTCGTGGGTTTGAATCCAGGTATATATCCGAATTGGTAGGTTGAAATCCCTATTCTCGCAAGTTCAACGCGTCGACACAATATGTTGGCGCATGCGAATTCCTTGTGAATCTGTGAAGCTCATACGCTCTCCAGGATAGAATGCCACGGACAAATCGATAATGTTCCACGCGCTGTTCATCAAAGTTTTGAAACGTATGAGGAAGCTCTTGCAGTATGGCAGGGAGCATTGCAAAGGGGTGAAGTAAAGGCTGTCCGGCCAAATAAAGGCGCTGCGTCAGCTACTAGAATCCAGTCTAAGATGGATGGAAACATGTCCCGGCTGATGGATCCAAGCGGGGTGGATCGCGTCGCCGGTGCTCGTACTGTGCAGTCCCTGCCGGATGTCATGGGATGATATGTCCCTATTGCATTCTCCACGCCAAGCGTTGCCACCGGAACCGCCAACTGGGGTGACCCAGTACGGGGACCTACCAGACGATCCTTGGCTTCAGCCAGAAAGAGGATTGTCACCCCAAGTCACTGTTGAAAATACATCTTATACATCTTCAAGTTCTTGCGTGAACGAAGTGTCGCATTTACTGATGAGATCGCGCCCCACTCGTATCAGAAGGGTCGAGGCTTCCCCTACTTCATCCATAATGTCTATAGAGGAATCAACATTCCATCAAAATGTACGTCGACAAGCGACTGCTCCCGCGTTATTAGAGACGGGAGCGCGGTACCCCACTCTCGAAGAGATACGCAAAGGTCAGGACTTGGATCCTCGCGTCATGATTCCGCCTTCAAGGATATTTGATCCTGCGAATGTCAAACCTCGTCCAGGGGTTAATTCCGCTCGCAGACAGAATGGCCAGATGGATGCAGAATCGACGAGCACTTGTTATTCTACAATGAATCTTGTGCGAGATTGTCTGCCAGCCGTCGAATATCAAGAAGACGACGGACAGTCTATTTCTTCTCTCCCACGACACCGAGTTGCCAACAAAGGGAAGAGTCGAGCACCCGCAGATACTGCAACTGAAGCACCACGCGCATCCAGTTATCTTTCCTCCAACAATCAGCATCCATTCTCGCAGTACCCCTACCATATCCAAGAAGTCTACTCGCTTGATAGGCCCGAAAACCGAAGTGTTGTTATCGTGCACTGTCCACCAGGGAACGGTTGCTGCCATGGGCACTGTGAAAGTGCATCTGCCTGTGCCGCAATATCTAATGAGCGGGTTCAATCGCGCTACGCCGATGCTGGAGTCTCTCCCATCATGTCGAGTGTGAGCTCGGCTCGCACAAAATCCAACGCACAGGATCCTGAAGTACGGGTCTCCGATGCCTCAAGTGGGCAGGGGCTCCATTCGTTCTTAGGATTATCCTCCACGCCTCAAGTTTCGCATCGCAGTTACGCTGTCGAAACAGACGTCCGTTCTCCATTTGCACGAGGGACAAGAGTTCCATCAAGCCTGTCCGAGTAAGTGGCCTCTTTGGTATCACCATTTCGCCACGGCACGATCCTGTGGCGCAGCTATTGCGCTGCACTCTTTCTTTTTATTTATCACCCATTTGGGACACTGTTGTGATTGATCGATGCCCATTGCTCATCGGTTCTTCGTCTAGGTTGTCGATATTCGGACGACCGTCCCCTGCGATGCAGGGATCGCCAGTGAGGGACAGGCACCGCAACGTGGTGACCAGTAGAGCATGATCAGTTCAAGCCGGTCCATCAGAAGGTGATGGCTGTTTTGTTGATGCAGATTGTTGTTTATATTAGTCTTGTGCTGTTCAAGATACCCTGGCTCACAGGATCTTGGTTCCTTATGCCGGTTTAAGTGCCAGTGGCTGCGTGGCATATAGTGTGTGTATGGACTGTCGGAATCCAATGAAATGTAGTAGGCTTCTTATCGATACCTGGATTTGAAGCACACAATTTTTCATGTACTCGGTCAGAGGGTAAGGTTAACTTTTCGCCACATGACATGATGATAGTCGAGAAGTTAGAAGCTGAGCTGACAATTGCAAGCGAAATCAACGAAGATCCTGATCACGGTATTTCTCACGCCACAGACGCGTTTGGGTGGGTTCAGAACAGCGGGAAGTCCCGGGCCATCTTCGTGCACTGTCACATCATGAGTCACACCTACTACAAAAGTTGTATGACGGCGCGACGCGCGTCAGCAGTGAGCACGGTGAGATCTTCAGTGAACAAATTAATTTCTTTCTTCCCTAATCACACCCACTCCACTTGTACTAGTAACCTTCATTCCAGTGTGCACCATGCCCCAAATTCACTATGCAGTCACTGCCCCATGACGCCAACACAATTGTGGAGCGAATACAATGAAATGCCATGTCATATCGACTTCATTCGGAAATGCTTTCAACACGATGCCCGTGCCGCACTGCCTTCACCGAGCGCCTCCAACATCCCAGGCCCACCCTCTCAAATCTAGGCATCATCTGTATCCCAAGACATCTTGCAACATCCCAATGAGACGTTGCAAGGGGTAGATATTGCGGGTGCGGGTACGGTAGAGCTCTCAATACCCGCAGGCACACCCGTGCTGATGCCTATATCACATGCCGTTGCCATTGTCGATTCGAATAGCCAGATAGCACGGTGCAGATCATCGCCGAGTGTGTCTCAACTTTTTTAATTGTTCTCTGTGACTCCTCTTGACTCTTTCCTCTTCAATAAATTTCATTTGATTTATTCAATTTTCGACCGTACACCTTTAAGTTGATCGCCCGCGTTTGGACTCTGGAGAACCAGGCGAGTCATAATATATGGTCCTTGGCTCTCCTGAGAATCTGAGAAAGGATCAATCTCAGGAAAGCATGGTATCCCCTAATTCTGCAATTGAATTCAAGCGCAGTCTTTACATGGGACTTCCTACTGACAATATACAGACGTCATTGGAGCTCGAAGGGTTTTGGAACAATACTAAATCTACTGTCACGAATTCTTCAATATGACGTGTGTTAGGGTTGCTCTGCTGGGATACACGACTTCCGGGTGGCAGGTGGCTGTGACTCCTCTCAAATGAGGATGCCTTGCGACAGGTAGCCAGGTGAGCATCGCGATGGCGAGTTCATGGTACGGCGTACCGCTTGCCGATTCTTGATCCTGCGATTGTACAGTAGCCACGAGTTTTCTTGCCCATATACATCACGCAGGCCGTGTGGCTCAGCCTCTCCTGGGTACGCCTCGTGGCAAGCCTGTTCCCCGACTTGCAGATGATCCAGGTCTCGTTCCACCGCTTGAGCTTCCGATGTTTCCAGTGGCACTAGTTGATCGACTGCGAGGGATCGCAGATGCGGCACTCGCCGAGGCTGGTGTTATGTGTGCAAAGATCAGAATACGATCATGGCTTAGTTGTCATATTCCCTTACCTGCACGAATGCCTTTCGTACCTCTTGCAGCTGCTGTTGCTCTTGTCCCGCGAACGCCCCTGACCCCACTTGACAAACCGGTGCCGCGACCACGAGGCGCCTTTGTGGCTGCAGCTTCGTGCTGTGCACGTTCTTCTGCTTCGTGGCGGGCAGCTTCCTCCGCAGCCGCTCGCGCACGCTCTTCTGATTCCCTCCGTTCCGCCTCTTCCCGCTCAAGACGTTCCTTTTCTAGTCGAGCCTGTTCAAGAGCCTCCTGTCGCTCTCGCTGAAGTAACTCCTCGTCCTTGAATTAAGTGTTATCAGCCACGAAAAAGTCAAAAATCGCAGAAAACTGCTAGAAAAGCGCGTCGCAAGCCGAGCGATGGCATGGGGAGACACCACGAAATGAATTGGATAAAGGAAATACAGCTTACAGCGTCTGCGCCTTCCCATTGCTCATCAAAAATCAGCTTAGCCACAGCTTCTGACTTTCCAAGCATATTAACATATTTATCTAGAAGTGCATCTGTCTGTGCGAGTTGAGTTGCGACTTGCTGCACAAGCAAATCAACAGACACAAGACATCATAATCATCAGCTGATTTCATGGCTCAGTAGTAGTACTTACCTCTGTTGCAGTCTGAGTAGACTTCAACGCGTCATTAAATAACGCAAAAGACGCGTTCAGTTTCTTGAGAACGCAGAGATCGCTCTGAAGTTTGTCTTCCCGTGCCTTTGCAAAAGCAACCCTTCCGATCACAGTCGTATCAACATCGTTTTCAGAGCCCTCGTCGTTTCCTTCTTCATACTCGTCGTCTTCTGTTATCCTGCTTTGATCAGGCGAGAATGTCTGTGATGTTGTAGCGGCTGGTGCCAGTAGACTGAAACGTGGTCTATCATGAAAATGAAAATGTTCTGTGTCCTTGTCTGTAAGTGAGAGTTCTGAGAGGGAAAGATCGGCGCCCCCAGGGCCCGTATGAGAAGGTGAGTCGAATGGCTCGGGTGATGGCAGAGATCCGGACAATAGTCGTGAATCAGAAGCGTCTGGAAGCAAAGACGATGGAGTGGAAGGTGACCAAGACATCTCGCGCTTAACAAGAGTTCGGCCGACAGATCAAACACGCAAGTTTGAAAGCTTTGATGGAAGTGATCGACGGCCCCACGATCGACATTTACAAAGTACACAACAAATGTATGTCATGGTAGTACTTGCCATTAGTAGCACTCGAGCTTTTTACACTAAACGAAAATAGCTCCGAATGAGATAGATTGTGAGGATACAGAGGAGAGCTTTTACAACAGCTACAGCTAACGTACACTAAGTGACACACTAAGGTGAGGGAAGAAGCACAAACCTGTACGAAAGGAAAAGCTGAAGCTTGAACTAGTAGTAATGCGAATGTAAAGTACAGTGTAAGTGAAGTGTTCAAAGCGAAGAAGTCCTATGAGATGCCAATTTGTCCATGTCTGAGTCCATTGCCTGAGTCCATTATTGAGTCCATAACAGTCCACCAACCATCAGATCATACAGCTCTTGTTTTCGTATCTGTCATTTTCATTTGGCATTTTGTCACATTGACAGAAAACTGTGCAGACAGCTTATGCAGGCTGCGTCAATCGGGAACTCTTCGCTCCAGTTCCCAGAGTCGCCGAATACTGAATTAAGCGTTAGCTTCCTGTGCTGGGCTGAGATAGTGTGACAGGGCACTTACAGACAACCATGTAGTCCCCAGGGGTGGTTTCGTCAGGGACGGTGACTTCAACCCAGCCATCTTCAAGCGCAAACCCAGACGCGATGGGACTGGACTCGGTCGCATCGCCCTGGCGAAGGTATATCTTGCCAGTAGGGTTGGTTACCTGCTCAGGTTTCGAAGATGTATCCCAGGTGACATAGAATTTCTTTCCGACGACCCATGTGGAGGCAGATGTAGGGGAGGTGATTGTTGGTACCCAGACATCACGTTTCATGACGGCAGAAAGAGGAGCACATAGTGCGCAAGAGAAAAGGGTAAGAAGAATGAGGAAAAGAGCACGGGATGAAGTGTTGATGGGCATGATTAATCGTGAGGAGTTCGTTAAACTGGATGGAGGATAGCCTGAGTGGTTCTGGTCGGGAGGGCTTTACTTATATACTGCCAGCACAGCTGACCGCATGAGAGCCACGATGTGGTTGACTTTTGTCAGCGTCATTTAGTACATGGCCGAAAAAGTCGAAATTTGGCCGCCGAATCTCCATTAACCAGTGCTGGCAATTACTGGGCAGTATGCTTCGCAAGGCTGAGATCCTGAGACATAGCCGGATAAGGACCCCCGAATGTGCTGATTTTAGGTTACATCTTGCCTCATGTATTAATCTGCACAATGAATCAGAGTCATCAGACCTCTGAAGCCAAAGACTTACTAGGAGGAGATATCGCTTAGGCTCACGACTGTCCATCTTTGCGTCGGCTGAATAGAGCATCACAGCCTCATCATGATATCATGGTATCGGATCATGGTACATGGGTACTCCATCGGCCGGTCAATGATACACTTTCATGACCGCGTAGTCTAGACTGCGTGAGTCCGCCTTGGTCGCTAATAATTGTAGTATGAAAGCACAGGGCGGCATTTTGGATCAGTACAGGCTTGCAGTACAACCGGTCGATGCTTCTAGATGGATCTTGAGGCTGGCCAAACACATGTTAGTCATTAAATTGAAGCTTCTGTGGTACCGGGGACCCGCAACAAGGGACACAGGCTATCGCCGCGATAACAACCTGCCTCAAGGGTGGCCCGTGAATAAAAGCTCAGTGCTCTGCGGGAGGAAGGAGTGGAAATAGCGTATTGAGCTGAGGCAGTGCTTGGTTCTAGTCACTGTCAGAGTTCAAAACCTTGCAAGTACTGGTGCTAGTACTTGGTAGTACTCCTTTCCTTATCGTGATAAGAACCCTGATCATATGTGCGGCTAGAAGCTCGAGCATGTACGAAATATCAGAACTCCAAAAAGGTGAGGCACCCTAATCATGTGATCAGTGGCTGTGTACATTTTAGCATGATGAGGCATAACCTGCACTTGACTCGTTACAAACATCAAAAAGATTCCCTTCGAGTATATACCATGGCTTCACGCAAAAGGAACAGAGTTGTTGAGGAGGAAGACGAAACAAATTCAGACTATTCACTGGTTCATCCCGCTTCAGATGATGAATTCGAGGTCGACATCTCTCGTGCTCTCACAGGCAAGAGACCGAGAAAAGATGGTCCAGTCGAAAATTACCCAGATGATGACGATGACATTGAAGAGTTAATCCACAGCTCTACTACGAAGCGAAATATGAAAGGTGGTACTGAGATGCTGAAGAAGATTAAGAGCAAAGGGAAAAGTAAGGGTGACATCGGAGGGGGAAGCTTCCAAAACATGGGTATGTGCCTCTATTCAATGAACATCGTGCGCTGATGGGCCTCTTTAGGTCTCCACCCATCACTCCTACGTTCATTGACGCTCCAGGGGTATCGCACACCCACACCTATACAACGTGCATCCATCCCTGCCCTTCTTGCATCTCCACCGCGGGATCTAGTCGGTATGGCCCGAACTGGTTCAGGAAAGACTCTTGCATACATGGTACCTTTAGTGCAGCGTCTTGGAGGCAGACATGCGCATACCTTTGGAGCTCGAGCAATTATCTTAGTACCAGCACGAGAGCTTGCTACTCAAGTTGTCAAAGTGGGAAAGGCACTTGTGCGAGGTTGGACAAACGACGCTACGCAGCATGCAGGCGACGGTGTTGAAGATTCCTCAAATAAAAAAGGCGAAAGCTTGCGCTGGAGTCTGATTGTGGGTGGGGAGGGTCTGGACGAACAATTCGAAATGATAAGTAATAATCCAGATATGTACGTGCATCTCATCCATACGTGTATCTTCTGATGTCGTTCTCGGTTTAGCATCATCGCAACTCCTGGCCGTCTCCTCCACCTAATCGTCGAGATGTCGCTTTCCTTGTCGTCTGTGCAATATGTTGTTTTCGATGAGGCAGATCGTCTTTTTGAGCTTGGTTTCGCCACTGCACTTACAGAGATCCTTGCTCGCCTTCCCGTGTCTCGTCAGACCCTTCTTTTCTCCGCGACCCTCCCAAAATCCCTCGTCGAGTTTGCCAAAGCAGGTCTGTCCGACCCTAAACTTGTGCGACTAGATGCAGAGTCCAAAATCAGCTCTGATCTACGAATGGCATTTTTCTCTGTCAAACAAGCGGAGAAAGATGCGTCTCTATTGGCACTCCTCCGGGATGTCATCAAAGTCCCCTATGGAAGCACCGAATCATTCAAGGAAGATGACACCGAATCCTCGGGTAAACACAAGAAGGGGAAGTTTAAGGCCAAACACCCAACCCATAGTGCTCCTCACCAGACACTCGTGTTCGCAGCTACAAAACACCACGTCGAGTACCTTTCTGCTCTCCTCACCGCGGCTGGCTACGCTGTCTCTGCTCTTTACGGCTCACTCACCCAATCTGCTCGAACATACCAAATGAATCAGTTCTTGGCACAAAAGACCAGCATATTGGTCGTCACGGACGTTGCAGCCCGTGGTCTTGATATACCAGTCCTTGAAAATGTGGTCAACTACGATTTCCCTGTCGGTGCAAGGATTTTCGTCCACCGCGTGGGTCGCACGGCCAGAGCTGGAAGAAAAGGTTGGGCATGGAGTCTCGTTGCTCATGGCGAGTTGCCATATCTCTGTGACCTACAACTCTTTCTTGGTCGGCCGTTAATTACTTTGTCTTCATCCTTTCCTGCATCGGCTACCACGTCAGAAGAGCCTTACACTCAATCGCTAATCTTTGCTCCATTTCCACGAGATCTAATGGATTCAGAGGTCGAGTATGTTCGCACACTAGACGAATCACAGAATACGCTGCCAACCCTACGTGCGGTCATGGGACGTGGACACGCGATGTACGAGCGAAGTCGTGGAAAGGCCAGCCCGGCTAGTTATCGACGTGCTAAGGAGCTTGGACGTAGCGGACAGGAAGGTGTCATACATCCTGTCCTCTCATTGATGCAGGACGGCGATGACGGAAAAGAGGACACCAGGGAAATGGAGGAGAAGCGTGCCGCGATTGTTCGCGCAGTTAGCGCATTCAAGCCTGCCGAGACGGTGTTCGAGGTTGGTACTCGTGGAAAAGCGGCAACTGCCAATGCTGCACTTATGAAAGAACGGAGGAAGGCGCTTGCAAAGGCCGTGGAGCGGGCAGGAAATTCAGGGCCCAGCTCTTCTGCTGTCGTTGACGTAGACCAGGGCGGTGACGACGGCCTTGGCGAAGCAGGAGATGGTGATGTGGAAATGGCAGACGAGGAAGACATTGCGGTTCGTCTCTTCACAACTGGAAGTGTTGATATTGATTTTCTGTAGGCTGTTTTCCATGTCTCTAACAAGAAGAGTAATAACTTCCGTGATGAGAATTATTACATGTCCCACTATCAAAAGGACGCGATAACCGAAAAAGGGTTTGTATATTCCATCCTCTCCCGATCATTCACACTGAAATACACTTGATATTCTCTTAGATACTCCCTCACAGATGGAGCCTCTTCCTTTGCCGCTCAAGCTCAGGGTGCCATCCTTGACCTTGCAGGAGATGAGGACACTATTGGTGCGCGCCAGCGGCATCAGAACAAGCTGTCATGGGACAAGAGAAAGAAGAAATTCGTGAAGGGGGGTGGAATTGGCTCCGACAACATGAAACTTCTCCGAACGGAGAATGGCACTCAGTTGCCTGCTACATATAAAAGTGGCCGCTTTGACGATTGGAAGAAGAAAACAAGGGTGTCGCTGCCAAAGATTGGAGAGAGGGAGATGGAAAAGAGAGGTGCTGGTGCGGGCGGGCCTGGAGGGAGGAGGTGGAAACACAACAAGGTCACGGAGGCCAAGCCATTGGACAAACTTAGCAACGATTACGAGCGCAAGTCGAGGCAGCTCAAGAAGAAAGAAGAGAGTTTTGCAGGGGAAGTTGGTGGGGCAAAACCAAAAAGTCCTGGTAGAGCGAAAAAGATTAGAAGTGGCGGGCGTTTCGGAGGGAAATCAGTGGGCAGAGTCAAGACCGAGATCAAGACAGTTCGATCAGATACGCAAAAACAGGATGGTTGCAGAACGGAAGAAGGCTAAGAATGCTCGGCCGACCCGCAAAGGAAGAAGTTGATTTTCGCACTACCTGTTGTTGTCCTACTTTTGCATATGGCGCGTCATTGTCAAGCCGCATCCGAGTACTCCCATTTTACCCCCGAGCCCTGAAGTAAAGGTATGTCGACACCCTGCATGAGGTCTACCCCAACGCTGCGCAGAGCGTTCACACACCACTCGGGGTATCCAGTATCACCGAAGTAATTGAAGAAGAATGACCTTAAGTACTCAGGGAATCGACCTTCGAGGATAGCATCTCTTGCACCGCCCATAACCTGGGCCTGGAAAACAAGGTTATGGATTGTGAGGGCTGACCAAAGATCAGCTCAGAATATCCCAAGAAGCGGTATTCAAATTACCGTGGGCACCAGCTGTCTCTATTGTGACAATGTGGTGCAACACAGCTCGTGACATGCCGCTTGCACATGTCGGACAAGGGCAGTTCTTGTCTATGGGTTCCATGCTCTTCGTGTGCTTTCCGAGCTTCTATTCCATCAAACAATGAGTTCCGCATCACATTGACGTTTGCGAAAATAGGCGCACTGAGGTTGAGGGGCCCCTTGAAAGTCAAGGCCACACCAAATCTTGCAGTCCGAGTAGGGAACACACAATCCGCCTGAGCAACTGTCTGAGGACTTCGCGTCAACGTGTGTCAATCTCAAGCTTACCATGTCAACACCCAATGCAACGCAAACCAGCAGATCTGGAGTCGGCGATCAGGACTAGCTGTGAGGAGCAAGCGGTTCAAGCACCTTCTGCAAAACCTACGCCCATGGAGTAGCGGGGCCCTAAGTGCGCAGAAGCTCGCAGGGACCTTCGCAGAAGAAACCGATATACTCACGATCTGAGGGTAGCCGGTCTGCACACTGCTTGATGCTATGCGAGATCAGATGCACAAAGACGGCCCGAAGTCAAACTTACATCTTCCAAAACACATCTCAAGAAGGTACATCAGGTCGCCAGAACATCCAGTTTGGTAAAGGAACCCACCCTTTTCTTCTCCTCCGCTAAGACCGCCTATAGCATACCCGGCGACTTGGTCTTTCCGCTCGATCATTGCATCAAGACATAGATCTCGCAAGGCTGGGTCCAACCCTCCTTGAACAATAGCAAAGAGGTTCTGTTTGTCCTTTCGACCGGATTGTTCGTGCTGTTTAATGCAACGATCGAGCCATCGAATAGATCGGTGCATGGCCTCGCCAACTCGAGGCCCAACAGTCAAACTACTTACTGAGCCAGCATTAAACACAGGAAAAATGTGTAGTATAAGCAGCCTTACCCACGTCATCTAACTGCATGATGATATCCGCTCCGATCGAATGCTGTATAGAAATACTTTCTTCAGGCTGTGTCGCTCATCAACGGAAGAAGCGGAGGTAACCATCAGAGACCAACCGTCAGCATTGTTGGCTCTCCATTGAATGGGCTCACAAACAAAGCGCCATCCTCAGTAATATTGGTGAACTTGCTCAGGGAGACCAGCTGGAAGCCTCCGCTGTCCTTTAAAAAGCTAAACTTGAGCGCGACATGCTTCTGAGAGTTGCACTTACAGTGAGAATGTTACGGTTCCAACCTTGAAATTTGTGAGCCCCTCCTGCTTCGTCAAGGACTTTAATCCCAGGTCGCAGATTCAGATGGTATGTGTTGTTCAAAATGAGTGTGATTCCAAGCAATTCAACCTGTTGTGGGGTCAAGCCTTTAATCGCTGCCTGTGTTGCTACTGGCATGAATGTAGGAAGCATTGTGACGCCGTCTATGAACAACAACTGAATCTATCCTGCTCCACTGCAGTATCTGATAAGAACCTACTCACGGGCAAGCTTCATTCTGCAAACTCGCGCTCGAGTTGTGTGGCATCTTGCAATGACTTCGAATTGCATGTTTCAAAAACAGGTCGGAAGAACCCAGAGAGGTCAATTTCTGCAAATAGCGAAGGCACAGATTCTAGAAGTTACTCATTAGATGTTAAATGGACTTGTCTAACAAAGTTGGACGCCTCGCTTGATGTGATGAGTGCTGATCACGTGATTTGATTTTAAGCTTTTTGCTGCTTCCTTTCAAAATTGAATCAAAGAATGCTTGAACCTGTTCGTAGATGGCCTAGTACAGCTCACCGAATATCCCTCCGGTGGAGGGCTATCCGCCGTACAAGAAATTTGCATTCAGGACGAGACCTTCTGTCAGAGTTGAGTGCTCGCCAACTCATTGCTGATGTGACGCGGTGAGAACTACCATTTCAATATGCGTGAAGTGGGAGGATGTATTGACCTATTCCAGCCCAGATGGTTTTGCTGAGCATTTGCAGAAACCGCGGACTATCTATGTTGGGGTTGACCCAACGGCGAAGTCTTTACATGCGGGCCACCTGATCCCGCTTCTTTGTTTGTTCCATTTCCACATCAGAGGACATAACACGCTGGCACTTGTAAGCTAACGCTTTTTTATGTTGGAAATTGTCTGAATGTACTCAGATAGGTGGAGCGACGGGACTTGTCGGAGATCCCTCTGGCCGTATGAAGGAACGCTCACTGTCGGAAAAAACACAAATTGAATCCAACACTGTCACACTCGCCGATTCTATTCAGCAATTTTTCTCTCGCGCGACAGAATATGCCCTCGAAAAGGCTCCCTCCCCGTCCACATTTACTCAATTCCAAGTCGTCAACAACCTAGACTGGCTAAAGGAATTAAATCTTCTTGATTTTTTGCGGAACACTGGCATCCATTTCCGTGTAAACCATATGCTAGCAAGGGATAGGTCTGTCGCTTTACTTTCCCACATTTGCTCGGTCGATAACAATGTGATATAGTGTAAAATTGCGAATGAGTGCACACAATGGCATTACGTTCACGGAGTTCGCATATCAGCTTCTCCAAGGTTATGACTTCTACGAACTTTTTCGCGCAAGAGGGTGCACCATTCAAGTAGGTGGATCAGACCAGTGGGGAAACATTCTATCAGGCATCGACCTCATAAACAAAATCAAAGGAGATTGTGCTGGATACAATGGGGGGTGCTTCGCACTGACCACACCATTGCTAACAACCTCACAAGGTGAGAAGTTTGGAAAGAGCGCGGGCAACGCTGTATGGCTTGACGAAAACCTTACAAGTTACCTGGACTTCTATCAGGTATGCTAGCTAATTATTACTTATCATAAGCTCAATTCTTCCGACAGTTCTTCCTCCGTACAACGGACGCTGATGTTGAGAAGTATCTCAAGATGTTTACTCTGCTGCCTGTGGAAGAATTAGATGCTGTTGTGCGAGAACATGAAATTCATCCTGAACGCCGATTGGCTCAGAAACTTCTTGCCAACGAAGTAACACTGATGATACACCGAAGTGAGAGTCAGCCTACTGTCCGCTTGCGCTCTCTGACACATCCTGCAGAGGAAGGCCTAGAGGCTGCACGGGTGGCGACCAAGGTCCTTTTTGGGACAGACTACTCGACTCTGCACGCGAAAGATATTGTGAAATCTCTTGCCAATGATCCACGGTTACTTCGCTGTACGGAGGACGAGTTGCTCGGAATCACGCTCCCAAATATTGCCGCCAAATTCGGACTTACTTCATCAAAGTGTTAGTATACCTTTCTCTGGCTCCACTGGATCATTTGTTGACCAACACATTTTCAGCGGTAGCACGGCAACTTGCCATCGGGAACGGTTTATATCTGAACAATGTACCTCAGCCAGACGTGCACTTCAAACTTGAGAGGAACCACCTGATCGATGGACAAGTGGCGATTTTACGTGCCGGAAAGGACACACATCTGATTTTGGCACTGCGTTAGCATTCTCGTGCACTGTCACCTCTGACACTGCTACATTCGCAACGACAGTATAACATATGGTATATATATCGATACCCATGGTCATATCATAGCCAAAAACATCACATATTCCGTAAATGAATTTGAGTGTTGTTACTTGGCACTTACTACGCCTGGGAGGTTGTCGTGTACACATCGCGGTAATGAGAGCGATCGTTATCATCGTATAGGTCCCCGTATTGCCCATCATGGTATGACATCTTCCTCTGTAATTATCAATGCCGCCCTCGGTTTATTGGACTAGGCAAAGACATCGCAGACGAGCTGGACTGATGTATAAGGAATCCATCTGAACAGCATCTACATCTCTGAATTGAGGACATGTCAATTTTCTGACCATGCAAGCGCAGCTACACATATTTGACCATCTCTGGATGATCGGATTAATGCGAAGGTCCAAGGAAACGCTCTGGTTGGAATCCGTAGTTGAAAGTATGTTGAACTTGTACAAGAAAAATAAGAGTACGTGTCAAAGACACTCGTTCAAATCCGTGTCATGTTAGCAGCTGCTGAATCCTGACGAGTCAGTAAATTGGTCGTTGGCATAAGTTATAACAAGCAAGTAAGTACCCAAAACATCCACACAAGTTGACAAACCGGCAGTGACTCGCGCCCAACAAGCTTTATCGGATTGGGTTGAGCAATTCTGTGACGTTGATACGTGGTAGACGAATTTAGGCGTCATTTGTGAAAAGGCTATGATAGGAATCGCTTATGTACTTCCACTGGGAGTTTTGAGCTGGCATTGACAAGGCTTCTGGCGGTCTGCTGGCATTGCTGCACTATCAACTGTTCAAAAAGATTGAATAACAATGTTCAGCGCATCAAAACAAACCGCCTTCTTACTTTCACTGACAGATCTATTTGAACCCATATCCTATCCCACCCTCACAAACGATGCGTTTTTGGATTGACTTCGCCGTTGTTGCTGCTTTGACAGCATCAGTATATGCAACATCGATACCTGCCGTAGACAGTGTCAATAAACTTTGCCCTTGGCTCTGTGTCAGTAATTCTGCATGCAAACACTGCTGGATGGGGCATAAATGTGTAAGTATGAGCAGTTTGCATCCTGTATGTAACGAAATGACTCATCGACGTGGCAGTTCTTTTTTGGATGCGATTGGCCTTAACTGGCAAGAAAGAGGTGACTATGAAGCGGGCCCGGGGCTACACAACATCAGTTTGAATCAGTTCAGTTCTTCCTGCTCAAGTTTGACATGGGGGTAGAGGACAAATGGTTGACGAATTTTCCGAGTGCGGTAAAAAGTTGTTTGAAGATGCGTCATTGTGAATAGGCTATGAGAGGAATCATTGATGTACTTCCACAAGGGGATTTGAGCTGACATTGACAAGACTTCTGGCGGTCTGCTGGCATTGCCGCACTATCAACTGTTCAAAAAGATTGAATATCAATGTTCAGCGCATAAAAACAAACCGCCTTCTTACTTTCACTGGCAGATCTATTTGAACCCATATCCTATCCCACCCTCACAAACGATGCGTTTTTGGATTGACCTCGCCGTTGTCGCTGCTTTGACAGCATCAGTATATGCAACATCGATACCTGCCGTGGACAGTGTCAATGGCGATTGTCCTTGGCTCTGTCTCCATAATTCTGCATGCGAACACTGCTGGACGGGGCACAATTGTGTAAGTATGAGCAGTTTGCGTGCTGTATTTAACGACATGACTCATCGACGTGGCAGTTCTTTTTTGGATGCAATTGACCTTAACTGGCAAGGAAACAGCGACTGTAAAGCGGGCCCGGGACTACGCAACATCAGGTTGAATCAGTTCAGTTCTTCCTGCTCATGTTTGACATAGGGGCGGAGGACAAATAGTTGACGAATTTTTTGAGTGCGATAAAGAATTGTTAGAAAATGCGTCATTGTGAATAGGCTATGAGAGGGATCATTGATGTACTTCCACAAGGGGATTTGAGCTAACATTGACAAGACTTCTGGCGGTCTGCTGGCATTGCCGCACTATCAACTGTTCAAAAAGATTGAATATCAATGTTCAGCGCATAAAAACAAGCCGCCTTCTTACTTTCACTGGCAGAACTATTTGAACCCATATCCTGTCCCACCCTCACAAACGATGCGATTTTGGCCTGACCTCGCCGTTGTCGCTGCTTTGACAGTATCAGTATATGCAACATCGATACCTGTTGTGGACAGTGTCAATGACAATTGTCCTTACTTCTGTGTCCATGATTCTGCATGCAAAAACTGTTGGATGGGGCATAAATGTGTGAGTATGAGTGGTTTGCGTCTGTAATTAACGACATGACTCATCGGCGTGGCCAGATCTTTTTTGGATGCGTTTGGTCTTAGCTGGCAAGAAAAAGGTGACTGTGAAGCGGGCCCGGAGCTACACAACATCAGGTTGAATCAGTTCAGTTCTTCCTGCTCAAGTTTGACATGGGGGTAGAGGACAAATGGTTGACGAATTTTTTGAGTGCGGTAAAAAGTTGTTTGAAGATGCGTCGTGGATGTATCGAAGCAGATTAGAGAGTTGAATTAATTTTTTTGCGTTAGTGCAGCTAGTAAGAAATTGAATGTTGTTTGAGCCTTTCGGTGTCATCATGTATCCAAATGGTAAATCATCATTAGAAAAGGACCTAACTTGCCTTCAGGACATCCCAATATTGTACAGTATGCGTATGTGCGGCGTGCACGACCTGTAAAAGCTGAAGAACAACACGTCTGCCGCGGCGGTCATGCCGGAAGGTATTGTCGGGAGTATGTAATACTATTAATTACACCGTGACGTCACGGGCCGCTCTTTGTTCACAGTCACAGTTTTACCCCGCTCTCTGTCGATCTTAGTTGCCGCAGCTCATAGGTCAACCAGTCTCCAAGCTCTACCCGTCGAAATCGTTCGAATTGCGCCCCAGACAACCTCGTCGTTGATGCATCTATCGTGGGTGGTTCTGGTGGTGCAAGATTCGGTTGTTGGTTCATGTAAGGAGTGACATTCCGTTGACGATACAATTCCCATTGCATTGATACGATGAGACATTCACTTAGATATAAAAGCATGCCCTTACTTTCCATATCTTTAGTGAACTCAGTGCTCATCACTCCTGCATCATGGTCTATCAATTCCACGTCGGACTTACTAACAGCCTTGCATCCACCTATTAGGTTTGTTAATTACCTTTGCCATTGCTCGGTGTCCCATGTCCCAGTTCAATCATTGAAACTTGCGGCAGCACAACGCCCTCCCTCCTTCCTTGCAAACTTATAATACTCCCCTTTGCAATTTGTTCGTCAAGCTCTAATAATCGATAGTAGTCCCTACATGTGATCTAAACCTAGTTAGATCTAGGCCAACTAATTTCATTTTCTGTACTGCATCTGTCTAATCAGTAGTTTGCACTTTTTAATCCACTGAAAACATAAAATTTGCCCGGCCGCGAAATCTGATGAGCGCAGAGTTCATTGAATTTATACAACTAGTCCACACGAATTGCACTGTACAAGCGACGCACAGCCCAGTAAGATGCGAGGAATCCAATCGTCCCTGAACGAAACTCTTGAGCTCTACTGTCATGATCATGAAATATGCCTTACCGGTGACGATAAAGTCGAAAAGGCAGATCAAGAGCAGATATCCGAGGTATAATGCGACGCTTGAAAACGAGTCCAGAGAAAGTCGGGATAGCCAGTAGAAGAGTCCATAGGCCAAGATCCAAAATGCACTTCCACCGCCAGTCAAGAAAGCACGCCAATGCCACCTGCAGGGAGGATCAAGACAACAAATTACAAATAAACATACTTCTACATACCTGTATTCTTCAGCGCAGAGATTGAAATATGTGAACAAGATTGTCACGGTGCCACTGGTAAGTGCAACAACTCCTGCTGTTAGCGCAAGAAAACCAAATGCATAGTAGGCGCGAGATGCGAAGAGGCTAGACATGACGAAATAAAGTTCAACAAACGCAGCCCCTACGACATTGACGACTGTTGAATAACGCGAGACTGAACTATGAGATATATCTTACCAAATGGCAGGATCCCTGCGAGTAAAGCGGAGGCCTGCAACAGGGTTGAAAATGATGTGTACATTGCTGGCCAAGACTTACCCATGGTCGAAGGTGTCTGGGTGCTGGAGGAATCTGACGGGGTATTTGGTTGACCCTGACGGGGTGTAATACGCCCTGAAACTAGATGAATTTCAATTGCATCAAACAGGCAATACACGTACCCCTTGCCTTGACCCAATGTATGATCCGATCGAAGATAGCGGAGCAGAAATACCAAACCAGAGGACGACAATCAAGAGCATAGTGGCTAGTGAAGGTGAAAACTGAATAAGCTGGAAGGTTGCCGATACGATTACTCGAACTTACAGAATGGAACGGCCCCAGAAGAACCGGCAACGAGAAGGAAAAAGTTCAACAAAAACATCACTATAAATACCAGCCTAGTGAACACGATTAGCCAATGAGTAATCAGGGTAATGCCGCAGACAAAGCGGCTCACGTCGGGAGAATGGTGGCTGTAAGAAATGCATTCTTTCTGTTATTGACGCCACCAAGTGATGCATATATTCTACTCGAATAATAACCTCCAATCCTGATTTCTCTGCATAAACAGTCGAGCGCTTCGGTATAAAAAGACGACTCACCCTCCAAAAAAGGTCCAGCACACCATCATAACAGTAGCGAGAGAACCGCGGTTTGAAGGTGAGAGGAAACCCAGCAATGCGAAGACTATTGGGAGTTGATTTTAGACGGTAAACGGAAGGCTCCGAGATTAAATGAGCTACCAAGGGTAACAGCGCACATGGCACACAACTGAGCCCCATTTCCAACCATAACGGAGAGCACCATTGGGTATCTGGGGGCGCGAAAAACTTCTCCATGTACGAGTTTCCAACCCCAGTCTTCTTGAACATCTTCCTGCATTTCATTTGGCGTCAGAACAACCACGTATAAAGTGTTAATCACCCACACTAATATCAATGGCATTGTATCGTGAAATCTGCATGGACTTCAGCTTGGATTGTGTCAGTGAAGTTAACGAATAATTACGTCTCTGGAGACAGTACGCCACAAAATCATGGCCACCATGACGCAAAGGAAGACAACGATAACAATCGAATTGATGAGGCTGAACCAATGTATCCGGGGATCAAAAATATGGAGATAGTTGTCCCATCGAGTGGCCTATGGGTAATCAGAAAGACTCAGCGCATGTCTTGCCCATCCAACGTACCCATGGTGTGTCAGATTCCTTGACGTAGGATGTTAGTCAGATACTCGCTAAGACAAGTCCCTTCACAACAGACTTACGTCCCAAGTTACTCGGTAAGTGTACCGTATGTTGTTCATTTCATTCTCAGATAGACCCAATTTTGGAACTTCGACATCACAGTTCGGCGTACTTTCATCTTCTTGAGACCCACCGCGACTGCAACAAGGATGTAAGCAAAAATAAATAATACGCGGAAAAAATCGTGCACCTAGATGGCCAGACCAGGACTCCGACAACGCGGTAAACTCCAGGTGATGACTCGTGATATCTGAGTTATGCAATGAGTTTGAGGAACTTTAGAGTACTGAGATACGTAGGGAGGCACACCTCAGAACAATCTCATAATGGTTGTTCAGGTAGGGAATATCGTCGTCATCATTACCAAGGTTGAATCCCATATCGAAGAAGAGGTCCCCAGTCTTCGTGTCTTTCTTCATTTCCGCAGCCGGCAGACCATCAACCAGCCAGTTGAGAGCATAATCCTCACGGATTCGCCCATTGATGAACTTAGCATCTTCTCCAGGTATTGCGGCGGTACACAGCATTTGGCAAGTACCATTAGCCTCAAGCATTTTGATCTGTTGAAGCGGGTTTGAGTCTGTATATATGGTTATCCAGCCAATGATAACTTACATCATACGGAGATGTGAATATTCGGTCGCCGAATAGTATCGATCCTAATGACTCGGGCTGACTCTGGGCACCCCCTTCGGGTGTGCAAAAGCGAAATTGAGGATTGTAGTAGTCGTCTATGATGCGTCAATATTTGTGGTTAATTGCAATCTATAGGCAAGCTTCTCACAGTTTATAAGAGATTTCTGAAGACCAGTAAGCAAAGTCAAAGTCAACATCGTAAGAAACATCATACCAGTTTTGAGTTATCACTGCCAGCGAGCATGGGAGTGAGTGCATTGACATACACATCGACAGGATCGTGCTGCACATAGTTGTGAGGTGCTGCACCAGGAAGATAAAACGCATTAACAGTGGAGGGAAGTAACGCGAATAGTGCGCTTCCCAGCAAGTAGCTAGAAGTGCCTCTCATGAAGGAAAAGAGTGCTTCGGAGTGTTCAGCGTGATGGAGTGGTGTAAGTATACCATAGGGACACGACACTGGCAATCACGTGATAGGATCGTGTTGACCTCACAAATAAATAAGTCACAACTTCAAGAAGTTGAGGGCTTTTTGCTCAAGCGCTCATGATCAGTGCTGTGACTGCTGTCCAAAGGTACCCACGATGTAAACATGTTTGAAATTCGAAAGGCGGTGAGTTTGTTAAATGGAATCCATCAGCTATATTTTATGATGATCAATTGAACATGCATTGGTCATTTAAAGTTGATTCTAGACTGTACAAGCTAACCGCAATCATTTCCTTGATCTCCGAACAAACTGCGCCACTGACTCGGATATCTCCCTTGGAGCCAAGTTATGCCAGTAGGTCGGATCATTTGACGAAACCATCATCGCCTCAGCAGTAACATCTCGGGTCATCAATAAATACTTACCAACTTGAATGACTGCTGTTCTGGCAAGCATCTACTCCCTTCTATTCCAACTCGACATGACCTCCCCACTTGAGGTTGCCTCGCGTCTTCAGATTGTCAAGGTAAGTCGGGCTGGCTACTACTAGACGAACATTCAAGTCCTCATAAGCCAAATGTCAGTATTTTAAGAGTACGTGCCACAAAATTCCTACAATATTGCCGCCTTTCCGACATGCAATAATATGACAGTGGTAGGGTTGACAGTCTTGGTAGGAATTCGAGTATATGAATCAGACAAGCGTTGACATCAGTGGCAGGTTTTTGACTACTGTATCAAACTAGAAACTGAGGCGCGTCCTCCGTCTGCTTAGCTTCATGCTATCGAAGTTTCGATTAACACGGAGTACTAGATCAACTTTACTTGGGGGAGGAAGTGGAATTTTATTCGCATCCTTTTTGCGGTGGCTCGATACATGCCTTTTGTTGACGTCTCGGTAGACTTAATTTGTACGTGTCCGTTGTATCCACATCGTTACATTACTGATTTCAAGTCGACGATCAAGATTCCCTTGGACCTACATCGTCACGGCTTGTGAGTGCTGATATCAAAGATAGGCTGTATTACATTTATAGAAGCCTATGTAGTGCTTATCGCTCTACCAAGTCTCCTCATGTGAGTACCTCTCCCATCCCTGATATCTTTTCCACCTCATAATTTCTGAATTGCAACACAAAGGGATCAACATAATTGGCACTGTTGCCGCAGAATGTAATGGATACCATTCCGCATTGTTTTGGTATAATCCTCACCGAATATCCAGCACTCCTATTAGTTAGGACATACACGTTATGGGGAAGAAACAAAGTATTACTTGTTGCCCTACTACTACTTGCGCTGGTAAATACATGCCCGCATTTCGCGATCGCCATCTCAGTCAAGACAATTTGTAGGGCTGCATCGCAGGATCTGGGGTGGTCGGTGCCAGTGCTGTGTCCTTGTTCAATTGTACGTTTCATCACAACTCTCCTTGGCTGACCTCTAGTCTGATGTGGCTATCATGTAGACCAGGATCCCCCACTAACAACTTCTGGTTGTTATCAAACCCAAAGAATTGCAATATACGCAATCAACTACGCCCTGCTGGCTCTTTTTGAGACGGGTCATTTTTTTCTTGTTGTAGATATACTAAAGCCGACCATACACATAGTTATACTATCCCTCAATGTTTTCCAAGCCTGGCGTCACCGACGACGACAGGGGAGCCGTTTCATTATGCATCTATACTGGGATGGTATAATTTATGTTATGTGTATACTAGGTAAGCAATTTTCGTTGTTATATTCGGGTTGACACTCAATAACGTCATAAGCAATGACAATAGGCCAACATCATAGTTATAGGATTCCTTCCGGTATGTCATTCCCCTTTCAGTTAGGGTTTGCTAATCTTTTGGTGGAGTCTGAATATGCGGAGTCTATTGACACGTAGGTTCACCCTCGAACATTATGAATGCGTTTAATATACTATTCAGACTCCAGGCGGTGTTTCACAGCGTCTTATCCTCCCGCCTTCTTTTCAACTTACGAGCTATCATTCAACACCGACACGAGCAAACCA
Source organism: Suillus occidentalis (assembly GCA_016628085.1). NCBI lineage: Eukaryota > Fungi > Basidiomycota > Agaricomycetes > Boletales > Suillaceae > Suillus > Suillus occidentalis. The sequence continues at coordinate 175,456 of JABBWB010000032.1, forward strand.
TCGTCTCAGTTATGGAGATGGATTTTCAGTCCGGATGCAATATTCCTTTGCGCCAAATATCCCAATCCACACAGTCCATTTAACACCAGCTTCTTGAGAGCAGTACAAGTACAATCTACATCTTGCCTTCAAGGCGCTTGCAAAAACTCCACGATCTTCTCTGTTATGAAGGCGACATCTGGCGGGTTGGCGCTACCCCCTGCAACATGACCCCAGATTGATGGAATCACGGTCAATTTAGCGTCTTTGAGGTGCGACACTTCCGTTTCGCTGTCCTCCGGCTTTGATGGTGTCAGTACTCGACTCGCAGCTGTTTTGTGGGGAACTGACCGGAAAGTAAAGATCCGTCTTCGAAGGCATAATGAGTCCCTTTGCTTTAATGCTTTTCAGAGCCTTTTCATAGTCTCCACCATCACGAACGATGGAAATGTCTCCTTTCTGCCATGTGTTCAAAAGTGCGATCATGTCGTTTGCATCCCAATTATTGACATATCCTCCTTCCCACCGCTCCCTGATGAACGAGTTCAAGTCTGGGTACCTGTTTTCAAACTTCATGAAGGACGCTCCTGAACATGTATTGCGACATGACTTACTCTCCGTCCATCAGGTGCTTGTACTCCCGGAACCACTATAAAAGTTGTATTATCCTGATATTTTATCGTGAGGTGACTCACAGTTTGCCCATAGGCCCATGCGCTGTAAACCCGACCAAACGCGCGGATTCCATGTTGAGGAGTGCTCTGATAATGACCGTCGGCAAAATCTTTGCTTGCCAGCATCGCTGCCTTGGGCCCTTCCAGGAAGCTAGAGCGCAAGTCACACACGGACCAAACAAGTCCAGACAAGGACACACCATTGGTTGTGGGGACTTGTGCGAGCAGACGAACATATGGAAACAAACCGCTCTACAAAGTCAGGGAAGACGACTGGCCAGTGATACGCCTTTAGATAACGCCTCAGAGAGCACATATCATACACAAAAAAGGCGAATTACCTGTTGTCCGCCCATAGAAAATCCAACCACGCAGAAAACCTTGCGCACTCCAAAATGCTTTGTTAAAACTGCGTGCTGGGCGCGGCTTGTTGATGTGAGCATTTATTCTAATTGTGGGTCATTTCATAACCTACATGTTATCTTCGTAAGAAACGAATGGGAAGTACGGGCCACCATAAGGTGCAGGCTAATGGGTTTGTCAGAGGGAAGGGATGCGCAATCATAGAACTTACTGTGTTTGAAGGAGATGAAGACTATATTGCTTCAGTCAGCGAAATGGCAGAGCAGAAGGCAGCGCACCTCTCCATTACAGAAAAGCGCGAATGTCACCACGAAATATTTACTTGGATCAAGGGCCTGTTGTTAAATTATGAAGGCTGCGCATTCCACTACATGAACGTACGTGCCTTGCCTTCCCCAACGAGATAGTCTTGACCTGTGTGTGATTGGATGAAAAACCGCCTTCATGTTCGCAAATCACAAAACATACTCCCAAGGGCGAGTTTTGCTCCATAACATGTCGGGAAAACGATCACTTTGTCATTATTCGGATCTCCGTACGTTCGATATGCTGTCACGGCATCAGGGAGTACTCCTCCTGCTACTTTGAAGCGGCCGTGATGATAATACTGAGTTGGTGTTTGCATGAGGGCCTAAGGGGGAAAATGAGACTGTCTGCACAGCGACTGCATGCTTTTATGGCACGCGTGGATGGACTCATACAGGCGGTCCGACAAATATCATGAGTGCCGATAAGTAGCTAAGCTGGGTGATGATCATATGGTCATGAGTCACCTAAAGATACAGATAATGTACTTTGAAATTCCTAGGCATTGACGTTTGGTGTGAACGGCGACCGTGAGTACTTGGGTACTCATGCGTGTGAGTGCATTATTTCAATGGACGGGTGGCCGTTATCGCAGTATAAACAAACGTTCGAGATCATTTTACAGCTACAGATCCAATACGGACTCAATCTCAACTCCATTGGCATGCACGGCTTTGTAGCTGATTTCTGAAGTAGAACTCAAGGCTCCTCCAAAAATTTCTTCACCTCAGCTTGGATGAACTCATCATCATGCACGTTCAGCCCTCCGCCAGCTACATATTGTCAGCAAGGGGCAGCTCGAAGCAAACCCGACAAACTCACCCATATGACCCCACTCAGAATCGATAACAACTAGCTTTGCGTTATTCAAGAATTTCATCTCATTCTGACTGTCCTCTGGCTATCCAAGGAGCCATCAACCTAAATCAAAGTAACAAAGGTGAAAGGACTCAGACTCACAGGGAAGTACAGGTCTTTCTTGCAAGGCATGATCAGACCTCTAGCCTTGATCGATCCCAGACAGTCCGCAAAGTAACTTCTGTCACGGACACGAGAAACATCCCCCATCTGCCATGTATTCAAAAGTGTCAATAAATCGTTGGCGTCCCACCCTTCTAGAAAACCGCCTTCCCAGTCCTCTCTCAAGAAATCGTTGAGGCTCGTGTATCTAGTGGTCCAATTGAGAAAACAGAGAGTATAATACAATAAAAGACGCACTTTCCGTCGAAAAGATAACCCTTCTTGGCAAACCACTGCGGCAATTTCAGTATGACAGTTAGCTAGAGGTGCGGAGGCTCACCGCCTGGCTATATGCCCATGCGCTGTATGCACGGCCAAATGCCCGGATACCATGTTGAGGAGTGCTCTTGTAGTGGCCATCCTGAAAGTCTTTTGAGGCCGAAAGAGCGGCTTTAGGACCTTCTAGGAAGCTGTGGTTGGATCAAAACAAACACACATGTGAGGTGTCTAAAAGTACCATTGATTGTGAGGGCTAGTTCGAGCTGATCCACAAATGGGGATATATCTTGACCGCTGTTAGGGAAGGTGTTACTCGTACAGTCATCAAAAACATACCTTTCGAGGAAGTCAGGATACATGACAGACCAATAGTATGCCTGCAATGCCTCAGCAAATCCGTTGTTACTCTCTGTGAACACATTTACCTGCTGCGCGCCCATTGAGAATCCAATCACGCAGAACACTTTCTTGACACCAAGCTTCTGGGTGAGTACAGCATGCTGTGCCCGGCTGACCTACTATGTCGGCAACTTTGATCATCTAAGACGAGGGAACTCACATGTTGTCTTCGTATGTGACAGTAGGGAAGTAGGGGCCGTTGTATGGCGCAGGCTACCGTCATTGTGAATTCTTGTGCTAGTCAGTGCTCTGAGGAATCTCACCGTGTTAGAGGGCGAAGAAGACTAAAACAACAGGTGAGTTGACCACTCTATCTTCACATCATATAACTTACCTCTCCATTGGAAAACAAGGCAAAGGTCACCACATAGTACTTGCGCGGATCCAAAACCTATCGCTGGCGTCAGTTGGAAAACAAGCTCAAGCCACATAGCAGTACCTTGTCTTCCCCAACCATGTAGCTTTGACCTAACAATCCATTTGCTAATTCAAGTTCCAGCCATTGTATGAGAAGCACTCTGGAAGACGCACTGTCAAGCTTTCCCCCATAACACGTAGGAAACACAATAACCGGATTTTTCGGGTTGCCAAATGTCTGGTATGCAGTGATGGCATCAGGCAGCACACCACCTGCAACACGGAAGCGCCCGTGGTGGTAGTATTGAATTTCAGCAACCTGAGACATGGTTAGGAGCGAGGGATATTGAGTCCATCATTAGTGAATGGGCAAAACATATAGCATTCTCAGAATAGAGACTCAGAAGAGCTGTCGAACACTGGCACTGGACCATGTGGCAGGTTTGTGGGAATCAAAGATAAGAATGCGGACGACGGGCTTGCGATAACGTAACTCGTGACCAGTTGGTTACACGACAGTGATATCAGGCCCATGGTACTGGGCCTGGAAAGTATTATGATGCAGAGTAGGCTTCACCATGTGCGAGAGGGTGGCGTGACTGGCGCCCGAGTAAATATCGAGAATGTGCACACTGCACTGTGCAAGGGAAATTGTCTGAATTTTCAACAAAGTAAGATTACTGTTCAAGGGAGAGAGATCCGTCGGTCTCATGCCAACATTTGTAGATGTCAGGTTTGATATAGTCTCCCCAATTGAAGAAAAATAGTTGTTCGAGAATTCCTGGTTCGGGACTACATACGTTAGCCAAACACTCTCACGTGAGGTACCAAGTCTGGACTCGAAGCACTCACAAAATTCATTGCTGAATCCCATGCTTTCTCCAAGGATGTCCCAGGCGGTTTTGCAGACCATGGTTAATTTATCTTTAATCTTTGTGCATCTCTAACTCGATCCTTCTTACAATAACCAGCAGAAACACTTTTATTTCAATATTGACCCGGTCACCTTCAGTCCTACTCCTTACATCTCACTTTTCAACTCACTTTATTGTAGGCTCAGAGCTTGCGACCGCTATTTGTCCTAGGTACATGACGCGGTATACAAATGTATTTAAAAAATAAATAAAAAACACTCTCACGTGATCATGAGCCATGCTGTGGCTGATAAACTGTAACAGTTATCATTAAGGTTTCGGGATGATGCCGAGCTGGTCCCCAGCACAAGTGGAAAGTTATCCTAGCCGTCCTCGTCGACTTCAAGAATGGGCTGTATGTCGCTTTCGTTATGATCACTAGTGGAAAATCATGTACTAATGTACTCTTCTATCAGCCAACAAACCTCGTGGACTTCAAGCCGCTCGCAAGCTTCGCAATGACCGCCGTGTAAACCGATGGGTTCGTGCTCGTAATCTCTTTGACATCACACATCTGAGACTATATACTTTTCTCAATAGGCGGATAAGGCATACAAGAAGCGCGCTCTCGGTAACGTTTACAAAACCTCCCCTACTGGAGGATCATCACACGCAAAGGGCATCGTCCTCGAGAAAGTCGGTGTCGAGGCCAAACAACCCAACTCTGCCATTCGTAAATGTGTCCGTGTACAACTAATCAAGAACGGCAAAAAGGTCACGGCTTTCGTGCCTGTATGTGCTTTCATATCTACTTGTCGCGAGTTGACTAATACATTAATACAGAATGATGGTTGCTTGAACTTCGTTGATGAGAACGATGAAGTTCTCATCTCTGGTTTTGGTCGTAGTGGCAAGGCCAAAGGTGATATTCCTGGTGTTCGCTTCAAAGTAGTGAAGGTCTCAGGGGTCGGTCTTCTCGCTTTGTGGAAGGAGAAGAAGGTCAGTTTAACTAAAATCATACTGCTATCATTGTACTCATCCTCTTCGCAGGAAAAACCCCGGTCATAAGCTTCATTGTCTTGTCCGTCATTTCATGTTATCGCATTACCTATGATTATGCCTGTGTCGCACATGCTGCACGCCAATGAAAAGCCGAAACCACCATGTCACAGGGTTACGCCACACGATTTCCTGCTACCAAGAGACAAGCGTGGTCATTTGTCTGGTATCCAAATGCATGTCATTTTAAAAACATTATCCACGGGAAATTGTGAATTAAGATGTGTTAATCGTAATGAGTCTTGTCCGGTCATAAATGGGCGCATCAAATCATGCCAGCTCATTCTATCGTGATGCCCTGACCTTGCATGTACCTCCGTAGGTCCTTCATCAACTCCAGCTGCTCGTTAACGGTAAGCCCGCTAACAATCATCTGCAAGATAGAACCCACGCTAACGTGGTGTTCTCGTATGAGGCTACTATAATAGACATAGGTAAACACGCCCATGAGGAATCTAGGAATGGTGTGAGTGTCTTGAAAAATGGAATCAGGATTTAGAACTCACTGGCAGTCCATGCGATCGGTCATCCCTCCATGACCAGGAATGCTGTGGCCAAAATCTTTTATGTTGAAGGCGCGCTTGAAACCAGATGCGAAGAATCCTCCAAACGGTGCCACCAGTGATGCGAAAACTGCGAAAACCAGGAGATGCAGTTGGTATGGTGCATAGGGAATCACGGTCACTGATTTTCCGAGCTAATGACGACTCTGAGCAGTTAGACAAAACAATTTAATTTTCACTCACGAGCTGCGAAAGAAAAACCCTGAGAGGCGACCAGATTTGCCACACCTTCCAGACAAACACTGGATTGGGCGTACATTGGACATTACTCCAGGCGGAGACTCCAAGATCATGCACAGGGCAGATCATGTAGTTGAAGCGCATGAAGTACGAGCCCCAGAGCACACTGAACAGAAGGGTACTCCAGAAAGCACCCACAAACCCTTCGACGGTTTTCTTCGGCGAAAGCTTGATCAAAGGTGTGCGCCCGACGGTCATGCCCCACACATATGCAAAGATGTCATTGCAAATAACCAATGAGGCGGGAACCCAGAACCAAATCATGCCCTCGAGGATATTGTTAACGATGAAGTGACTGCAAGATTCTCTTTAGGGTGGAATCTGAAAGTGGATGAAATTCATACCCAGAGACAACGATCAGCAGCAGGCTCATGTGAACCCAACAGAAGAGGCCGAATTGCTGTTTGAGGAATCCACGTCTGAGAGACATAACAAAACCAACGAAGCCGATGGTATAGAGTGTAAAGCTGATAATTCTGTGATTGGTAGCGAAAGGAAGTAGTTGACCGTCCGAGAATATAACATGCTGATCCTCAATTCAGCATATAGTAATTATGCCAACATAATCCCATACCTTGAAGTAGTAGATGATACTCTCCCCGTATAGAAAATAGTTAGTGACGGCGAAGAAGTACCAATTCAGAGTCTTGCTCCATGGATCTTTTTTCCCCTTATTTTCTGTTTCGCCAGATTCTGAAGCATGGCTTTTGAGTGAGAATAGAGCAGTCACTTCGCGGTAGACAATCGTTTGACACAGCATGGCAAGCATGATCATATAAACATGACCCATGAGTAGCAAAGCTACGCGATGGTCAGATACGAATATAACTTTCTATTTGAAGTAGAATGCATACCCACAAAACCTCCGATCATAATGAACGTCCATAATGTTCGCGTTAAGATGCTTTGTCGTTTCTTTGTGCGTTCGACTTCTTGTGGGTCGGGTTCGCTTTTGAGTGCCTGTTCAACGTCAGGTTTTGAGACAGACTGCCCTTCATCCTCTAGCAACTTGCTCTGTAGAGGATGCAGTGTAGAGTTTTCTGGATATTCTGTCAATTTCAATTATAAAGCGATAGACAGAAAAAGATGCATACGTTCCGTGACATTCACGTGTTCCACATCGCCATCAATAGCAGGCCCCGGAAGTGATGGTTCCGATACCTCTAGCTGGGGCACTGGCTCTTGTCGTGGCTCTGTGGTGAGTTTTGACCCGGAAGCAATATGTGATATAGGGAGAGGAGAGACATCTGCCGCTGCCTCGGCCGTACGTGCAATGGACTCTTCCGGAGAGGGCGTATGTCTAGGTGAACTATCCGCAGTACCTGCCTTTGAGGAGGCTTTGAGTTGTTTTCGCCTTTCGGTGCGAGCTTGTTTTTGGGCCTTCTTTATTTGAGATTTCGACGGTTTCGTGTTCTCAGTGCTTACAACCAAATAAGCAAGCTACGTAGCCACGAGGTCACAAACGTCGGTGAAAACGAACCTGGTCACCTGTGTCTGCGGCGTTTCTTCCTCTTGTTGTTCGTCCTCGGAGTCTTCCACTTCGTCGATGGTGAGAGCGTCGAAGGCAGATCTAGAAACGAATGGCGGGTTCACTGTTGTGCCAGAGGACCTACTCATGGTAGCAGACAAGGTAGCAGTTAAGGTTTGATGCGTGCAGTTTGAATTGCTGCTCACTTCAAGTTCAAATGCAACACGTGAATGCGTCACGCTGAACCAAACATCGCTCATTTTTGTTCAATGAATGCAATTATTACTTAGGTATGTGCCTCCCATAAGCAGGGGGGCAGGGTTAAGCCTAGATTGAATATCTAGGGAATAATGATAGTAGTCCGAAAACCCTTTGTAAAGCCCAAATTGAGGTCTAGCCATAAAACATGGACTAGAATTTCCAGGTGTCGTTGACTTCCATAGCCCATGGAACTGAAACCAGCGTCAGTATAAATTCCTATGGAGTACCCTCCACGCAAGCTCACATTTAGTGAGAAGTGTCTTTGAAAAGATCTTCTCGATCGGTACGTTGTGGGCACTGCACCATGCAGCTGTTATCCTAAATGACAGGATGAGTCGCTGTATGGATTTATGATAGAGCCGGCGACTTACCGAGGGTCCAAGTAATTAATTTTACTGAAGGAAACACAGTGAGAACGTGTTACCCCAGTATGAGCACAACATACCTTGTACCAAGAGCAACCTCTTTGCCAGCCTCCCGATCGTCCATTTGAAGCTTGAATGTCTTTATCTTCTCATCCAACTTCTGGACAGCTTCCTCGATCTTTTCAGGAGCACGATCCCTCTTAAGTTTCGCTTTCCCTGTGCCACGTTCCTTTGCAAGCCGCTTGTATTCGGCTTCAGCAGCCTCAATCTTCTCCTGCAGGACTGATTCAGGCTGAGGTTTATTGCCTTCCTGAACGAGCTTCTCGTTGTCCTTGGCGAATTTCTTCTCCGCCTTCTCTATTTCCTTATTCTTAAGGGACTCCTCATACTCCTCTATCCAGTCATCATCTAAATCAGACTCGTCATCGACGTACTGCTTCTGCTTCTTGTATTTGGGATCTATGCTGAGGAGAACATGACGGAGCTTCATCCGATCATATTTCAAGGAACGAAGCTATTGGCGCTGTCAGCAACCGATCGTATCATGGAGAGTAAACTAACCCTATCACGCATCTTGCCCATCGATTGTTCGTGAGTCTTCGGCGCGCTACGTTGATGGTTACAAAGAATAGCCACCATACGATTTGCATGATTATATGCATTCAGCTTCTCCTGAATAGTGGCATTTGCTGGCGTTCCTTCGTCCAACTGTTGTTGAAATGTGATGGATGCATTGTAAGTACGAAAAACCTTTGCAGTCAGTCCTTTCATATACGATGCCAGGTGCTTATTCAGGAGCGATGTCTAGGAGAGAGCCATCAGCAAAATGTTCAAAATTTTCAAGGATGTTGTGTCACATTGACGCGGTCAAAGAGGTTGTCGCTATTTTCTTTGTTGTCCTTGAATAGCTTGATATTCTTGAAAACCTGGGGATCCACAGAGACTCGATTATAGTACCGGATCGAGTCCTTACCCAGGAAATCGAAGATGAGGAAATCCGGCGCTTCTAATGTGATATGTTCGCACCGCAGAGAGCAGCAGCCCACAGTGTCGGCTTCATCTTCACCCTTTTCATTTCCAGCTCGGAGGGCAAGCTGGTCAATGAAGTACATTGCCGTCGCACGTTGCCTATCTGCCATAACTTTGCTAGCGCAGATCGGCAGAGTAGTCTTTGCGAATGCGATCAACGTGGTTCTGGACGGATGTTAGTCGATGGAGCATCAGAGTCAGCAGTTGACTGTACCTTCAATTCACGGGCTTTCTCGAACTTTTGCATGTCACTTTGCCCTTTGAGGGAGCTGCCTGCGGCTAGGAAGACATACTTGTAATTGCCGTTGACATTCTCGACCCAGTTGGCCAGCCAGGTGACAGTCTGGTCGTGCACTATAGCTTTCCATTGTCCAGGCATATTAGGTACAGGGACAGGCGTGCCTTCACCGATATTGATAGTGATATCGTCCGGGCGTACACGGAACTACCATGATGTGAGCTAGACTTCGTTTGTTCCGAATCCAGGTGCTAAGTGCCTACCTTCAACGCGCCCTTCTTCGGATGATCGCCCCGACCCCTGAACAAGCCAGGAGGTTCAACTCTGAAGTTGCCTACCTTTTCCTTGCGACCGTCAAGAAGACAGGTGATATATTTCTCTTCAAATGCGTCTTTCTGCTTCTTCAGCTCTTTCTTCTCTGCGGTGCTAAGAGCCTTCTTTTTAGCTTTCTCCGCTTCAAAGTGTTCGAACATGGGCCGAAAATCGCAATCCTCGAATTTTGTGATCTTGATCTTATTGCGCTGGTTTATGGTTGAGCAAGGCTGAGGCATCCGAAGTATGATACTTACAGGAGGATGATCCTGAAGCACTTTCAACCAGTCTTCGAAGAAGTTTTTGTTAAAAGTGGCATCTTGAGCGTGCTCAGTTTCCAACATAGCTGCGTAAAAACCGGCCACTTCTTCGGACTCTGATGGTAGATCTACTTCTTTACCTACAATGCAATCAATAAACTTGTCGCGGTAAAATGAAAAAGGCCACCACGTACCCTTATACTTCATTTTCACATTCGAGGGCAAGGGTTCGTAAGGTGGAGGAAAGATGACACCGTTGTGCTCTAGCGTTTGCCACTTTACTTCACCATCATTATTTTGCTGAGCCTCCCACCACCTGTAAACTTCCTCCTCGTCTTCTCCTTCATCTTTGACTTTGCCCTTCTTCTTGGGCTGGGGAGTCACCGATCCGTCTGCTCCATCCTTGACCTTGTTTGAAGTAGCTCTCTTTTTCGTGGGCTTAGATTTACCAGGATCTTCCACATCCGCACTAGTGTCTTCCTTGACCTTGGACTTTCGTTTCCTCGACACCTTCTCTTTCTTCACAGGTATGGCCTCCTCGCCCTCAGAAGCGGAAGCGTCATGGTCCTCACGTTTCAGTTTCTTCTGTGGAGGACCTTTCTTGGTGGGAGCACGTTTCTTCTTAGAAGTAGCAGAACTATGCTTGTCATCGCTCTCAGCTTTGACAGCTTTATGCCCGTTTACTGTAGAGGCTTTCGATGTCCCAGGCATCGGTGTAGTAGCAGATTTCTTCGCCGGAGAAGAAGCAAGAGGGACATCATCATCGTCACTAGACGAATCAAGTGCAACAACTCTCTTGCGCCGCAAAGACTTTGCTGGCGTTACAGGTTCGGATTTTGGAGCCGTAACTTGGGACTGCGCAGGATAGTCAACGATGTACGCAGTATATGGACAGGGGCACACGAACTAAAGGCATGTCCTCATCCTCGCTCATGGGAGAATCACTAGCTTCCCCTTTAGCGTATCCATTCGCGCTGCCTCTACCTACGTTCGCCTTGCCATCGTTTTGAAGTGAGCCAAGTGGTCGGTCGTCGTCTGAAGACATATAGGCGTCGCTAGACATTATTTGAAGCGATAATTTGGCACGAATAGCGAGAAAGTGTCTATGTAGCAATACAGTGAATAAGAAAGCAGGAAGAACAGTGGAAATGAAGGACAGGAAGGCCTCTCCCGCGCTGTGGCAGTTGTTAATTTTCGAAGTCTTGATAAACCGGCCCTAAGCCTAAAAATCACATGATCACCCGATCCTGAGTGGATTCAGAACCACAGCTGAACAAGCCGAAAACAAACGGTTTCCTAGTTCCTAACGGGTATCCAAGTAAGTCGAACATGTTATTCAATTTGACTTATGGTGAGCTTCATCTGTGGTCAGTCATGTCCAATCCACCATTGTTTCGTGACCCATGGGCGAAGAGGGAAGCGTGGCGGAAACACCCTGTGTTCGCGAACCGTGCCATGTTTTCTAGCATGTTTCCAGGGCTTGGCATCGCACTAGTCGCATTTACCGCGTATGTGGTAGTTGATAATTTCTACGCCAAAGCGCAGCCAGGGGCACAGCAGAAGCACTGAGTTGGTTCGGGTAATATTGGTAAGTGATACAGTAAGTTGTCTGTCTGCACTAATCCTTAACTCTTCAATAGAAATGAATTTACTGCTGCTCCTCACATACCATTATTTGGCTGAGTCTGCGCTCAGTAGCATAATGTTTACCACATTGTATACGAAACGTCGCATTTTCTCGCCATTGCCATTTCCACGCAGCAGGGCTGATCCGCTAATTCGTACATTCTGTTAAACTTGCTTCCACAATCAACGACGATTGCTACACCTTCGCAAAGTACTGCCCCAAAAGCAATCATTCCTGTTCTTCGACATATTTTGAGGACTTCCTAGTACTTAATGGAAGTACTTGATATCCTCACGTTTGACAATACCAATTGATTCCCTTGGTTTACTCATTATAGCATCACATCCTCTATTCCCTATCTTTGTGGTAGTCCCTGAAGTGAGCCTAGGTGCACTTGCTAATCACTACCAGAAACTATAGGTCGTTTGTGTTCATCCTACAATGCATTTGCTTTGGACGGAGTAAACTTCTCTATCTATGATGTCCAACGATTGGGAATATGACAATGGCTTACATAGTATTACGAGGGCGCTGCATACATATCATCTTGCGACCTGGGTGTGGGCAGGATTTAGTATTTAAACAGTTTTCTGAGGAATGCGGATCAGAGCATAGGAATATCGCGAGTAAGGTGACAGCCACACCTTTTTGATATCGTTCAGAACAAGTTCAGAATTCGTCGTTACTGCGATGCTTGTCGAATGACCTCATCGTCGATTGGGCCTGCTCAAACCCTTCTCGACAGCTTCTACTGGTACAGCTCTGGGCTGGGAAGAATTTTGAGGGATCGTAGCCCCTTGCACGAAAAGTCGGTACCCCTCATAAACGATCACCTTCCTATGGCCTACATTCTCTTACACTCTGCTTAGTGGAGACCGACGCCGCGACGCGCCTTGGAGACGTGCAGATCGTTACTTCTGGCAATCACGGAGGTACGTAAACAACACCGAGTAGTCACTAGTCATCGATGATCGCTGAGATGAAATATATTTGTCGTGTGAAGGTCAATCTCCAACTTGACGACAATGGCTCGACCAATGCTGGCCGCCACATTCTTTAATCAAAGTGGTCTGCGTGATATATTCACCTCGGGAACTTCCCATGATCTTGGGCCTTCAAATTTCAAAGCTTCAAGCTTCTGAAGTGAGCTATACTTGCCTATGTATGTCACTCAAGGTTTTCTGTTTAGAGTCGTCAACCGGATGCAATTTCACGGATGTCATTCAATGAAAATCAAGGGGGCCTTAGCATCTCCATTTAATTTCCGACGCCGTCAAACAGAATCGAGGAACTCGACTTGAAGAAGACCATGGGACACCGAATTTGCGAAGTGGTCGATGATGAACATTGAACGTTGAACGTTGAACCCCTGCGAAGCAGTAAAGTCGATAGGTGGATCAGGGTATCCTCGTCGGCGCGTTCCCCCTCAGATCCGGAAACCGTAGCAGCAGACAGCAATCTTCAATTGTCTCTAGAAAATAATATTCCTGTCCTTTCGACCAGCGAAGCGTAGTCCCTTCTCTCGCCACGACAACAGACGCAACGAATTGTCTAGGTCGATGAAGTGTTTCTATCACATTTACTTCTTCCAAAACCGACCTACCGTATGCGATGTTAGATACAAATGCCTCACGTCGTGGTCTGTGTTGGAGTCGGAAGGATCCGAACCAGGAACGATGAGAGGATGATCGATTGCGAGCACGACCAAAAGGGGGACGAGCGTTCGTAGGGAGCAAAGTTTTGACGTCGGCTCGTGCTCGTCGTTGAAATCTTTATTGCCTTCGATACGCAAATTCTTTTTGTCTCTACGCTAACATGTATAAAGCTACGAGCAGATCTGTATGAGCATCTCAGTTCCTTCCTGAGACCAAGATGTGAGCCGTCGTTATTTTTCCTGTTCTTACTATTTGCTAATAATCGGTAGATATATTATTTTCTACTGGAGTTTCGCGTCCCCCGCTCGACAAGTATTCACTAGAGTTTGCTCATCAATTTGAACGCCTAGCGTATAGTGACCGCACGTAGAATCCCGTGACGCTCCCGCGGTCCCAGATTCCCGACCAAAAAAATACTTGTATGTAAGATTTCTGCTTCAGATTTTAAATCTGCAGAGGTTTGCTAATGTCAGGCACAGAGCAGCTTACCGCTTCGGTCTTGAACTATCTCGAAGCATTCAAATAGCCATTTGTGGAGAAATATATGCCCCATCGTCACTCGCTTTCCATTTTTACCTGCAACACCTAACTGATCCTGATGTCATTTACCTCAAATTACACTACTCTCATCTGCGACATTGGTGACGTTTTGTTCTCCTGGTCCCCGCAGACCAAAACCTCCATATCTCCAAGCGATCTACGTAGATTTCTGTCCTCTCCCACATGGATTGACTACGAGAGGGGAAAGATTTCCCAGGCTGAGTGTTATGCCCGGGTCGGCGGCGAATTCTCTGTAGACCCAACGGAGGTCGGTCGCGCATTCCAAGATGCTCGCGACTCTCTGCAGTCAAACGAAGAGCTCATATCAGTTATTCGACACCTCAAAGCACGCTCTAACGGGATGCTACATGTCTTCGCCATGTCAAATATTTCTGCGCCTGATTATGAAATTCTTCGTACCAAGCCCGTTGATTGGTCGTTATTCGACGGTATCTTCACCTCCGCCGGGGTGGGCGAGCGGAAGCCTAACCTTGGCTTCTACAAGGCAGTGATTTCGAGCACAGGGGCGGACCCCTCCCGCACCATCTTTGTGGACGATAAAATGGAGAATGTCCTCTCCGCGCGTTCGCTTGGAATGCGTGGTATTATTTTTGATGATCATCGTAAAGTCGTCCGCGCGCTTTATAATCTACTTGGAGATCCTGTCGAGAGGGCCAGACAATACTTGACCATGAATGAGAAGAAACTCCTATCTGTAACTGAAAACGGCATTTTCTTACGGGAGAACTTCGCTCAACTCCTGATATTGGAGGCAACTGATAACCGGTAAGAGAATTGCCTTTCTTTCCCCGCACTCATTGAACAGCATGTCAGGAATCTCGTCAATTTGACTGATACACATAGGACATGGAATTTCTTTCAGGGTATGTACCAAATGTATGCCACTATTATGCAGCAGCTAATTTGGTATCAGAAAAACCATTGCTTACTACACAGGAGTTTCCCTTTGACCTGGATACCACTTCCCTTGGGTTGACCGTAATGGGCAGCCCTGAGGACGTAGCACACTCCGTTATGGATGACATGCTTAACTATATTGATGACGATGGGATTATTCAGGTACATGCGCTCAGTTGTTTTTTCTCATGCATTGGCCAACCTCCCAGTAATCACAGACATACTTTGACCACCGCCGACCTCGGTTCGATCCGGTCGTGTGTGTTAATGTGCTCACGCTGTTCTATTCCTATGGACGTGGCCACCAGCTCGATCGTACCCTTCACTGGATACGCGAGGTGCTCCTGCATAGAGCTTATCTCGACGGTACGCGATATTACGCGACCCCAGAATGCTTCCTGTATTTCCTTGGCCGGTTGCTGGAAATCAGCAACGACGCCGACTTGGCAGTCTATATAAAGCCACTGTTGATTGAACGTATTCAGGAGCGCATAGGGGCTGATGGTGACGCTTTGGCGCTCTCCATGCGCCTTCGGCTGTGTGCCTACCTTGGACTGCGCAACGACGTTGATATTCGTACTTTGCTTCCTCTGCAATGTGAAGATGGAGGCTGGGAAATTGGGTGGATCTATAAATACGGGTCCTCCGGTATCAGAATCGGAAACCGCGGTCTTACCACATCCCTGGCCATGAAAGCCATCCTAGAGATGCAACAACAATTTCCTAGCTCCCCTTCGTCCCCTTCTGCGTTATACGCAGTTCCCCTCGTCAAACCGGCTTATACCAATGCACAATTTTCTCCCCAGCGCTTTTCTCAGCGCAAGAGCAATTCTTCAATTGCTTTCAGCTCTATTGCAACGAACCCATTGGCCAGTACTAGGCAACACCCGGAAATCTTTCCGTTGGCCCTAAAATGATTGAGGCAGGGTTCTGACGACAGATTTTCCCGCTTGGTTCGCAGCACCCTTTGCTTTTTCTCACTGTCCAATATTGAAGACACTTTCTAATACGAATATATACCAGTACTACTGTGCCTTTCTGTGACATTTGTTGTCGTTGTCGTTTGAGTGGAATCATACGCACTTACAATTCTAGGCTTTCGTTGTCAAGTCTAGGCCCCTCGTATCATCATGGCGTAACCGTCTCATGTTAGATGTCGTGTGACACGATCCCACTGACATCGACTCAATCGAGTAATCATGCTAGCGAAGCGTCGGCTTATACTTGATCCTTCACGCGAAGACAGGACTTCCCAGCACTGAACAGAGCAATCTTTGATTTCGACTACCCTCAAAAACTATTTCTTTCATTTGAGATCAGGGGTAGGAGGTTCACCTGACGTTCTATGTAGATCATAGAATATCCCACACGGCCCTTTTCTTTGTTTTTTTTTTAAAAAAAAAACGTTTGATCTCTCGCAAGCGTACACCTTCAAGCGTCATTCAATCAATATATTTTGATCAAATCAACACCAACAGAAATGTATGGCTGCCGGCGCCAAACCCGGACATAGATCCTATGCTGATCCATTCAGAGTAACCTGCCCGCCAAGACACCGCTTGTACACTTCGTTGTCAGTTTCCTCCACATAGTGATATCCCAAGTTACCCAAAAACTCGTCAAATGCCGCGTAGTCTTCTTGCGGAACTTGAATGGCCGTTAGCACCCTGCCAAGGTCTGCGACAAACTCATGAGGAAACAAAGATGCCAAAAAAGACGTTGCACGAACCTGCGCCGTGATTGCGGTAGTGGAACAGTGATATATTCCAGCCTAATCCAGGATAAATACCCTGAAGGAACTTGCGCAGGGCGCCTGGCCGTTCAGGGAATTCTGGAGCGAGTTTCTGGTAAGCACAGCGCGAAGTGGAAACAAATATGAAAAGAATACCTACCAAACCGGAATACTCTTTCGTTTGGGATCGCTGTGCATCCACGTATCATGTACCGCGCATGAGATTTGGCGACTTCGTCATCGCTAATATCATATCCAGTCATTCCTTGATTTTTGATCTCTTCAAGCACCTGCTCCACTTCTTGTTTGCGAGATGAGGTGTCTAGCTTGAATGAGAGGAATATATGTGCGACGTTTGGATCGTTGTAACGATATATGAACTCTGTTGTTGCCCGCGGGTGGATGATGGAGTGTAATGCGAAGAAGCTGTATAAGTACGAAGTCAACCAATGAACATCAGATGAACGAAAGTGATGGCTTAGAATGAAGAACTTACCTTCCAGGCCTCTCTGGTATCACCACGCTCAAAAGTGCTTCGCGTCCCTCACCCAATTCTGCACGCTCTGCGACAAACCGCAGCCTGTCAAAGTTCATATTGGCTCCACTGACAACGGCAACGAATTTTCGGTTTGCGCCGACAAGATTTTGATTTGTGATATATCGCTTTAAGCCTGCCAGACTTAAGGCTCCGGAAGGCTCTGTGACAGACCTAGTTTCTAGGTTTATGAGCAGGGTGAATGTACTACGAGAAATGAAAGATCCATTACCTTCGAAGATATCTTTGATGGCAGCACATATTTCGTCATTATCAACTAGGACTACTTCATCCAAGAGTCTCTGGCATATCCTGAATGGCTCCTCCCCAACGATTCTTACTGCTGTGCCGTCTGCAAAGGGGCCGACCTCGGCTAAAGTCACTCTCGTCCCTCTCTTCAGACTCTGTGCCATGGCATCCCCATCGAAGGTCTCGACGCCATGCACTTTTAGGTTTGGGTTGCCTATGCGCTTAACATATTCACAAATTCCAGAGACAAGACCGCCGCCGCCAACGGCACCGAAGATGGCATCGAGATTGTCAGAGTCTGGTATTTGTTTTAATATTTCCATGCCAACCGTACCCTGACCTGCGATTACGAGCGGGTCGTCGTATGGTGGGACAAATATCAATCCATGTGTGGCAGCTAATCTTGCACATTCTGCTTTTGCTTCGTCGAAGTCAACACCGTGGAGTACGACCTTTGCGCCTAGACGTTCAACATTGCGAACTTTGATGGATGGAGTACCCTTTGGCATCACGATGGTACAGGGTATCCCGAGACGTTCGCCAGAAAGAGCTACTCCTTGCGCATGGTTGCCTAAGACCGCCAAGTCAGCGAATATCATAAGATGACTAGAGGCCTTGAATGACGTCGCAGAGTACGCACACTAACCAGCACTGCATGTTACAACACCTTTCCACCGTTCTTCTTCAGATAAACCTGCCATGAAGTTATAGGCACCTCGAATTTTGAAACTGAACACCTCTTGCAGATCCTCTCGTTTCAGCCATATCTGATTGCCTAGCTTTGCACTCAGATTTGGGGCGTAGACGAGGGGTGTTTCCTTCAAGATCTCATATACTTTCGAAGTGAGAATAAGACGAAGGTAGTCGGGTTCTTTCGAAGATAGCAAGTGATGTGCAGACAAGCGCGGATAGATGAGAGGCTGAGGTGCGTTAGAAGAGTACTCTAAAGTTGCGATAGCTGGTGCCATGGATATGTATAAGAACTTGAAAACACTGATCTACGCGAGCAAAAATCTTTTATGTAACCAAATGACTCGGTGCTTGCCGAAACAGGTGAATCTGCCGCGTGCACCATAGTACCAATTAACTAGTGTTATGGAATCTGGATCCATATGCTATATGGGTTTCATGCTAGCAGCTTGACTCTAAGGCGTATAAGCATGTTCTCGGTGCAAAAACGCGAAAATGACACGTGCGTCATACACCCATGGACAGATCACGTGCGCGAGATATCATGAGGGCGGGGTATATGGGGAACGCTGGCAAAGACACTAACGACTCGAATTGCATGTTCATTCAGTTTGGGGATTAGCTAGGATAGAGAGTAAGAACGCACCAAGTGTGGTTTCAATCCCAACTGAACGACATTCGGACTTGACAAAGACCTGGATGGTTTTGGGCCATATTTTTTATATTCTTTCCATCAGCTGCAGCGGAAAACTCGGTGAAGAATGATAGAAGCAGGAAGAAAGAATTAAACGACGAAACGAGTTGAACGATTGTGCAGAGAAGAGTCGGAAGATAACAAGTGTGCTGCCAGCCCTAAATAAATGTAAAGTCAAACTATACTCAGATCCACCAACAAGCTTGCCAAACAAATTCTTCCCCTCTCCCTACTCACCACCAGTTTATGGCCCAGTCCTCAACAATGGGACCTCCTCTCTCACCACGGGAAACACGACGTTCAGGAAGACGTTCTGCTCCATCTGCTTCAGCTAGTACTTCCAAATCTCCAGACTCCCCGGCCTCTGAGTCTCTCCCCCGAACAAAGGAGCCCATCACACGTCCTGCCATACTTTCCAACAGCAACAACAACCGCACAAAACGTTTGAAGCAAGAGGATCCCGAAGAGCCTGTCCCTACCAAGAACGCCCATACCAATGGCACCAACTCCAGTCATGGGAACTCAAACGGGCGCGCAAAGCGAAAGGCCAACGGCAAGGAGAAAAATCCGACATCCACTGACCAGTTGATCGAATCAGTTTCCACTAAACTCAGTAACTCTAATGCTGGAAGCGCCGCAGACCCTCAGGACGATGACCCAGAGGAACAGGGTATCACGCGTTGCATATGTGGCCAGAATGGTATGTTATCTTCGACTATATATCGACCATTCTCTCATTTTTTGACAGAAGAAGATGCCGATGCAGGAGAGTTCATGGTCCAGTGTGAAACCTGCAATGTCTGGCAGCATGGCCTGTGCATGGGGTACCAGCACGAAGCAGATCTCCAGGACGAATACCACTGTGAACAATGCAAGCCTGAGCGTCACCAAGACCTTCTGAAGTAAGTTGTTTTCGACTCCTTGTTCACTATCTTGTTTAACCAGTTTCATTTCCACAGAAGATTAGCCAAAAAACCTCGCCAATCATCTGCCAACTCACACCAAACTGCTTCGCGTCTGTCACGATCACACTCTCCGACACACCTTTTGAAACCACCCAAACGAAGGAACACAATGAACAGTCGTGACGCGGCGTTTGACGAGAGCTTAAAAGAGATCATCGAAGCGACGGCAGCGGAAGCTGCAGCTGCGACAGAACCGCATCCCGCTCAAACAAATGGGAGTGCCAATGGTCAGGCTGAAAGCCACGAAGATCAAGATTTGAACAGTCGCAAAAAGCGCAAGCGCACAGAGGACGACGTGTAAGTATTCTTGCTATATTCATGTGCTTTTGTTTGTCTGACGTCATAACATAGTCTGCCCAAGAAACGTACACGATCAGCCTCGACTGCCTCTGATCATCAGCCAGAAGTAGTTACAGCCGTGCCAGAGGAGATACCAGCTCCTGCAGCCAAAAAGGCAGGCGGCGGCGCGAAGTCTGGCAACCGCAATCGAAGAGGTGGTGGATCGCGGAAGACAGCAGTTGTTAATCAAGATGCTGTCGCTGCCGCTGAAGGCGAAGAAGGTATGTCTGTAGCAATCCAGTGACGAGGATATAACTCACGTGACTTAATGAAATTTAAGTTGCCGGTCCCAGTAAGCGACCTACGGCAAGCCTCCGGAACAAAGCAAACCCAACACCCAAAAGACCACCTCCATCTTCTCACGCTGGGAGTGTACCAAGTGACCCTACAAGGCGCGCCGTTGGAGTCGCAATTGCCAGTTCAGAGAACTCTCGCGCATATCGCAATTCCCATGCTTATGCTGTCTCGCAACAATCAATGTTTACGTCATGGAACTTACCAGACTATCTTGCCCATCTGGAACCTATGCTGCCGACAGACACGCCCCGTCCCCTAGAAGTCCGTGGTTCGGGAATTGGGCCCAGAGAGTCGGTCGACCGGACTATGGAGAGGGGTGTAAAGGTCAAATGGCCCAGTAAACGAATGAGCGTGGGGGATATGAACAAGCGCGTGCGCGCATTGGTAGAGTGGGTGGGAAGGGAACAAGCTGGGGCGCTTGACCGCGGGCGTCGGAGGGATGCGCTGGAGAAGGCACTGAGGGGGGTGAAAGCACAGGCTTCCAATTCCACAAATCCTTCACCTCATGATGATCGTGAAGTCGGCGGAGACACCGTGGGCTCACCTATGGTTTTGGACAATAACGCCATTATCTCTGTCGACGGATCCTCAGATACCAGTTATGGGAATGCATCAGCGCCGTCGACGATGAAGGTGATGGAGGAGCTGATGGAGGAACTAATAAGCTTCCAGGAGCGATTTGGTCCGGGTGCGAAGACGAGGGAGCGGGAGCGAAGAATGGTGTCAGGATAATCATGGACTTGATATTAATCTTCAATGTACCCCTCCCATCACGCCTGACTACTTCCTGACCACCTCACTAGCATATTTTTGTATTATTGTGATATGGCACCAACTCTTGCATCCAGTACTCTGACATGCTGTACCCTGCGGAGACCATGTGTCGACATCCCACATGTAGGCTGCTATACTTATAAACAGGTACTTGACGTGATATACAACGCAAAACCAACGATGAACGCATACATAAGTACTGAGCTCGGCACTTGTAGAGAACTTTCAATTCGGACGCCTTATGTAAATAAGTCAGTATCAAAACCTTACAATATCAATACAAATCGCAACAATGAAAAAGCAGGAAAAGCACAATGAGCTATCGCTGAAATTAACCCAGCTCTCAATCGGTACTCGCGAATTTGTGGAGGAAAGCATCATAGTAGAGCACGATGCATGGTAGTGGTCACACTGGCATCCACGCACGTGATACCGATCACTTAAATTACCTGAGAAATCGCACGCGCTCTGTAGGTCACTGCTGCGTACGACGTCCGCGACCATCAAACATTGCATTAGGTGTCGATGTCATCAGCATCGGCACATTCGACCAGCGACGAGGAAACTTTAACGGGCGCTCTCGACCTTGGACAGTCGCCGACGTTCTCCGGCAATGAAGAGGAAGTAGAAGATGATCAAGCAGGAGGCTACTCCACGCGAATGGAGGAATTGCTCAGCGACGGTGATGACGAGCATGGCGACGCAGAAACGGATGGAGATGATGGCGGCTTTGTCTATGACGGTGTAGATGCTGATCAGGTCACAGGCGACAACTATCGAGACCAGTTGCGAGACGTTCTCGGGCCTGATGATTCATATGATGAATCTGAGGAACAGGAGGTGGAGCAGGCGCTTTTTCAGGAAAGCAACAGTGCTTCCAATGACCTGCCTCGTGATGTGCCAGTAAGCCGTGTCACACCTCATGGCCTAGACATGTACTCATGCATGTGCAGCGTGTTGATATCCAGTTGGACGTCAGCGCTTCAACATCCGCTTCCTTAGTTATGTCTTCTCTCCCACATAGCAGAGTGGGGTCTCCTGCACCGTACGGCCCCTTCTTACAATTACCCAAGCCATTCCTACACCCAAACGTCTCACGACTTCGCTCCTTTACGCCAAAGGGCTCCCCTGCTCCCAGCACTGGGTCGCCTCATGCCCAAGTTATAAATAGTTTCTCCCCATCTCCATCTCATTTTTCAGAGATTTCGCGGACATCGTCTCCTTCAACGGGCAATAATGGACCTCTGGTAGGCCAAGAGAGAGAAGTGGTTCGGTGGACATCACTACGGAGCGCAGGGTCCCATCTCTACAACCAGAATCCCGCAAATGCATCAAGTGTCCTCGGGGAACCTATCACGGGAGTTCCCATGGTCCTGGCTGCCAATGGGTTTATCTGCGTTGGGACAGACAAGGGCCGCATATTCGTTTTCGATTTTCAGCAAACATTGAAGTGTATATGCGGTAGTGACGTGTCGGGTAACTCCAAACCTGTCAAATCGGCATTGATCATCTAATCAACCACATTCAGGACCAATTGTTGGGCCCGTCTCTGCGGTCGCGCTATCAAACGACCATACATATGTTGCATCTGGGCATACTACGGGCTACATCCAACTCTTCAACTTGAAAAACCCTGAGGTCGCAGCTCGAACCGTGACACCTGTTTCTCTTACCGCTGTCACGTCTGGTCGACAGGAAGGACATCTTCCAGGCTCTCGTATCATTAACATATCATTCGTGGCTGGCCGTCATACAGCTGTGGTCTCCGCTGATGAGCACGGCCTGTCTTTTTATCATAGCCTTGGCAAGGTCCTATTTGTGGAGGCATCAGACACGATACGAATTTTCGGGAACTATCACGGGGGGGATGCTCCCGAAGCTAGTATCTCTGGTCATCCCGCAGACCCATTTTCCCAACAGAACGCACTTGATCGCCCTTCCTTTCGCCGCAGAAGACGACTACGCAATACAATCCTGGCAATGAGTACTCTTCCCCTAGGACCTCTTCCACATTCCACCGATGCATATCAGATTGCTACCCTATTGACACCCACAAAACTCGTTGTCGTGGGCTTGAAGCCTACTCCGAAGACATGGCTGAAAATCATGCGAGATGAGGAACAATTGTCGTCCCCTACTTATCGAAGGAGAGGATGTCTTGCGTGGTTTCCTAGCGTCCAAGATAGTTCTACTGGAGAAATCAGACAAAACAGCGGGCATGAAGAGCGGAAAACTACCACGACGCACGCCGACTCATCCTATCCTCTCGTATTCGTGGGGGAGTCACATATATCTATTACGCGTACATGAACAGAAGATCAAGCAGACCGTGTCAAACAGCCGCACAGGGAAAATGAGCGAGATGGAAGTTGGCACGCTGGTGTTCGAGGAGGCGGGAAAGTGGATGATGGATGATGCTGTCCTTGCCATCCAATGGCTTAATGTCAACGTACGTTCGTTCCAATATAATGTATCAGTTCTCATGGTTCTTTTTCGACAGCAAATAGCCATATTTACTGCGAGCGCATTGAGTATCTATGACGTACATGGCATGAAAATGATTGAAGCCGTCCGATTCGACTCTTCTGCTCTAATATCGCCTTCGCTAGGCTTTACGGGAAATGGTTCAATATCATACTCGGAATCTGTGGGAGATATTGCCCATAGTATTCGGACCTACAAAGGAAAGCTCTTCCTTCTGGTGAGAGCTTCGCATTCCTTCCATTTGGAAGCCAAGAAAGAACTGACACCCTTGTCAGGGCCGACAGGAATTATTTGTTGGTACCTTGCTTAGCTGGGCTGACAGGATATTGTCCTTCGTTGAACAGGGTGATTTTCTCAGCGCCATTGATCTGACTCGGACGTACTACACAGGCGAAGCTCCTGGCAACCGTAACGGTCTTCCCGAAGATCCAGAAGAACGTCAAATCGTAATCGCTGACAAAATTCATGACCTGATGGTGGCGTCCTCCCGTTATACATTTTCTGAAGACCGCATGACAGATGGCACACACGCGTCACTTGATGGACGGGGCGTCGACCGCACCTCGCTCTTCGAAGATCTGGTAGCAACATGTGCCCGTGCTTGTATTGCTTTGGATGACTTTGACTTCTTGTTCGAAGAGTTGTTCCAGCAATACGAAAACTCTGGCATCTACCGGATGTTTCTCCATCAGCTTGAACCTTTTGTGTTGGATGGAAGCATCCCTTCAGTGCCTCCTCGCATCACACAGCGACTGGTAGCGCTACACGAAGAGGACGGACGTCCGGATCTCGCAGAACGAATTATCTGGCACATCGAGCCATCCTGCTTGGACATTAACCAAGCCATCAATCTCTGTCGAGCTCACCAGTTATGGGATGCGTTGGTTTATGTGTACACTCGTGCACTGCGAGATTATGTCTCTCCCATCATCGAATCCCTTGCCCTTATCCGTAGCCTACAACAGAACCCAGCGCCCACGGACACTGTCATCAAGAATGCATATAAGATCTACTCTTATTTGGCGACAGTGCTATGTGGGCAAATCTATCCAAGCCAGGAGCCCATGGAGCCAGACGATGCATCGTCCGCTAAAAGAGATGTGTACTCGTTTGTTTTTTGCGGACATTCCACTACCTGGCCCGCTGAAGGAGGAAATCTAGTTTTGACATCCCAAGACGAGAGCGGTATGGAGCCAACATATCCCTACGCTCGATTCTTACTTCGCTTTGATGCTGAATCGTTCCTGCATTGCTTGGACATGGCATTTGAGGACTCGTATCTACACGACTTCTCCGACATGAGTCGGCTTATGATAGTGAAGATTCTACTGGATATCATGTCCAGTGAAGATCTCTCACCATCCGATGCCACGTTTATGAACATCTTTATTGCACGGAACGTCCCGAAGTACCCCCACCACATTGAAGTCCCACCCAGTGTTCTTCATAACATTCTTACTGCACTCGCCACCCAGCCGGAAGCAGAAACTCGAGAGGACCGTCAGCTCGCGGCAGAGTATCTCCTGTCAGTTTACACCCCTCATGATGGAGAGCGAGTTCTTCAGCTCTTTGAAGATGCCGGGTTTTATCGCATCTTACGTAGTCGGTACCGTCACGAGCGACGCTGGGGTTCCCTCCTCACTGCGTTCCTTCATGACCCCGAGCTCCACCCTTCAGAGATATTCAGCGGTTTGGAAGATGTCATTGCCAGTTCAGCGAGAGATAATAATAAGCAGGTTCCTGGCGATGTCATTGATATTCTCACCACTTCGCTGGATCAACTCTTACAAGCCGATGTTCTTGCAACTGCGTCTCTTCTAGACAAGCATGCTCCTCAGCTCCACGAGACGGCACTTGAGACGCCCCCCTTGTCGGACGATCGCGACCAATTCATCTACCTCAACCATCTGGTCCCTGATAGTGAATATGATCAGTATTCTACTGCTCCCAGTTCCCCGACTCATATCAACAGCCGACTTCGCCACCGTTTCGTCGGCTTACAGTGTCGCTTTGCTCCTTCTGGTGTCATTCCCGTCCTTAAACGTTTGCAAGACGGTATTGACTGGCCGACGGCGTTGAGTATATGCGAGGAGGCAGGAGCGTATGATGCTGTCATATGGGCCGTGAATTACAATGGGCAGCCACAGGAAGCCCTTTCAAAGGCCGACGTATTTGAGAAGCAGCTCACGCTGGATCTCGCGCGCACTCTAGCCTCGCCAGCTCCTGGTTCCACGGACTCAGTCAACAAATGCTTGAATGACTTGCAAGCCATCGGACGACGCGGTATATCTGTATGCATGGAACATTCCAGCTCGTCTTCTCCTGCAGAAGTTCCTCTCGAGGACATTTGGTACCAGCTTCTGGGCAGCCAGATTCATACTGTGCAAACCCTCTCGGCATGCTGTTCCACTGGCAAAGGTAGCGATGCAGGGCTTGAGGGTGAAGTGTTGTCAACTTTGCGGGCTATCGTTCAAGAAACATTCGCGTCTTTGGTTTCTGTAAGCTCGACCCAAGCAGTATCGTTTCCTCGACTATTCAAGCGTTTGGTGGATCCCGCTATTCATTCCGGCACGACGGGCATCCTATATACGGAGTTCCGTACGATTCTGACTGGCATGCTTGAATCATACCGAACCGATGGAGACATGTTAATCATTTCGAAACATCTCATTGACCGAGATGTCTTCGATTCCGTGGAACTATACGCAAAAGAGAAAATGCGTGGCTGGGCCCCATCTTGTGGTGTATGTTCATCATGCGGTCGGGCTTTACTTCCTTCTCAGGCAGATGTCGAGAGCGTTCAGATTAGACTTTCACGGACAGGGACTATATACCATCTCAGATGCTCAGCTTTGAATTCCTAATGGCATGTTTGTACCTAATATATAACCTTGCTACTACGATCGAATGGTAATCGAAAACATTTAAGGGTATAAATTACGGGCAAGTGTCAGAGATCGCCGTCAACCAATTCAGCTCGAACCATTTGATCCAGGACTATAAAGCTGTCCAAGGACTGCATGTCGACCCCCAAGGCTTCGCCTTCTGTCTTGAACGCTTTGACGTCCAGTATCATCTGCGCACGGATGCGTTCTTCATCCTTTCCGTCATCTTTTGCAGCAGTAGCGGAACCGAAGATGGATAGCGTCGACTTTTTCCCTTTCTTCAGTCGTCGAAGAGATTCCTCGGTCTTCTTCATTGCAGTCAAGTACTGTATGTACCTTTGATACGAAGTCAAAATCATGTTAATCGTACTGGAAGGACACACGAACCGCTGGCAGACGCATTCGACCACGTCAGTTGAGACATCCTTCAACAATTCCTCCTTGAGTCGTTCCCCAGGACCACCAACAGCGCCTATTCCAAAGAAGATCCTTACCGGGCGGAGGATGGTGGGTATAAAGTAACTTGGTTCGGAGGGTAATCGTTTGTTGGACATTGCTCTAAACTGCGAAGGAATAGATCGAACTGGCGACAGGGCATCGCAACACCGCCTGGATAAGATGGCTGTGGCCTGGCTGCACAATGATGTAGAAAGAACACTGAGCTGCTCCAGTTGAGTTCTCAGAGCGACTGCAAATGTTGAGTTGATCAGTGTGATGACTGGACGGCATTGATGCTAACCTTCTAGCACCTCCTCCGCTGTATCGTCTTCTATTGACGTGTCAGGAAGCATTTTGCTGATCTCTTCTCTCCACAATTGCAAGACTTGGCTCGTCATCGCCCGAATATCAACGAGAGCCGTTGCAAACTGCCTTAGTAAGATCTCATCAGCAGCAGTGCTTTCAGTAGTCGCTTCCTGTGTAAGCCCAGGTGTTGAAGCTCTTGGAATATTAGCAATTGATGAGGTCTATAAAGGGTTTATAAATGCTCTGGTATCCATCAAAACACATGCCTTCTCGTTTGTAATGTTGGCAGCAGATTTTGCTGGAGACCCTCCTGCAGGCGGCAGTGAGCTTTCCAACCATTCACGATATCGACTGAGGAGCTAAAAACGTGTTCACCTCGACGCCTGGCAACCAATACAGAGGAAGTACCTGAAGAGTAAATTTCCAGAAGCGATGCGCAAGGTCGGGGATGTACCCTTCCGCACTCCAGCACGAAGCAATTGCAGTAAAAACATCGGCAGCCTGTGCTGTTACAAATACATCACGCCCTTGAGAATGGTTAGCTAGGGACATATATGAAAACCAAGTCAGTGGTAATTCACCAGGAGTAAAATTTGATGCTTCAGGATCCAGGATTCTCGATGACAACGTTTCTTCCAGCTTTGTGATAACTTCTTTCCACCGCAACTGGAAATATACAGGGAGCTGCCAACGCCGCTGAAACGCAGTAAAAACTGGATGGGAACGCATGTTTTGCACAGAATGCGTGGAGGGAGCCAAAAACTCCAGAGAACGGATGAAGGCTTGAGTTGTAGAATGATGCTACAACCAAGAGTCGACATTCAGGAAATCACAAAACAAGTTCCCATTTGACCTTACCTTGCGGAACTCGTTTGGGTTTCCTGGCGCAAATACAACATTGCCAAGTTCGTCCATTATCGCCCTACCAATTTCTGCCCACACCACATTGGTCATAATCTCGAAGCCACCTGAAGAAGCCTGTTGTGCGTCTCCCAGGTCATAGTTTCCCAATGCTAGAGTTGATTGTGAATTGGTTGAACCCGTCTTGAGGGAAACTCGTTCGGCAATCTCCATGATGCGCCCAAAATCTCGCTCAATAAAGCGAAGGATCTGATTGTACAATTTTGCAAGCGCGTCATTAGATTCATCAAGTAAGTGCACCGGTCCAGAAACATGTGAAGCTTCGAAGGGATTTTGTTTAGTGGCAAATGCGGTGAATGGGGTATATGGGGTACGGGGCAACAGCGCGCTCCCGTG
The DNA here is from genome assembly GCA_016628085.1 of Suillus occidentalis. Classification (NCBI taxonomy): domain Eukaryota; kingdom Fungi; phylum Basidiomycota; class Agaricomycetes; order Boletales; family Suillaceae; genus Suillus; species Suillus occidentalis. The sequence continues at coordinate 203,807 of JABBWB010000032.1, forward strand.
TGATTCAGTGCGGGTAGAGAGCGCGGTAGGAAGTGGTGTGTGTGGCAACACTGGTGAGAGTGATGCATCCAATGCATCAGGAAAGATAGTCTAGATGCAAATATGAGCAACTTTTTTCTGAGAAAGAGGGTAGTACGCATCCCATACTTTCTTGATAAAGGCCTGCATTACGTCTCTCCGCATGATCTCTTCAGCAACTTTCCAAAGGTGTAGAGAATCATAAATCCTAAGGCATTCAGTTAAATCAACATAGAGTTCAGCTCGTTCCTGGTCTAAAACTTTTCCTGCTTTGATATCCGCCAGGGAGCTCAGGATCGCAGAGAAAACATGGTCTAGATCTGATGTGAGAGTTGATTGTATGCGGTCAACTCGCTAACCCAAACCAAAAAGACTATCAGAACCGCACTACGAAAGAAAGATTACAACAAACCCATCGTATTTCATCCACAAAAGCACAATGTTCTTCTTTTGCCTTCTCGATGTGATACAGAAGTTGAGTGTACTCAGCAGTGACTCTGGAAAGATGCTTGGCACGCTTGCCTTGGCTCCTGAAACTCTATTAGATCGTTTACACCAGCAAAAGAAGTGTGAATATACTTGGCATCGATAGGTTGTCCTGCAGAGGTTGGAAGGTAGAACTGATAATTGTTGTTATGGCTTTCAAGTGATGAAGTAGGAACTTGAGAGATGAGAAGAAGATTTTCAAGTCTGGTCACAGACTCTGATATCTTAAGCAAGAGATGCAAGAGTGCCTGAAGACCAACGCTTCAGTTATAATTTGAACTCCACAGATCAAGTATGAACCTTCTCTTCGCGTAACTTGGTGCGGGCATCGAGCGTCTCTTGAATGCTATCTTGCGTAGCCTGAAGGCCAGCTCGCGATTCCTTGAATATCGAGTCAACACGACAATATGACACATGGAGTAGTGGTAATGCTCACCGAGATGCGCTTCCGTAAGTCGTCGAGTGGGAGCTTGAGCTTCTCCAGCCTCGAGCCTTCGCCTCTCAGGTCTGTACTCAGACTGATGAATGCCTCATAGTCATCATTGATGAGTAACACCAACTCCTCCTTTAACGAGGTAAGGTAGTCTCTAAGCTCTGAGCGCAAGTCTTGTAGAGACGTGTGTGATCGGGAGAGCAAAAACTCTTCAACGTTAAACACTTCCGCAGTAAGATGAGGGTTGTCATGCGATAGTGGGACATAGATTGGCAGCTCCGTCGAAGCTGTAGTTCGGGGAGCATAGTTAGACCCTGCAAGCTCACGCGCAACGAGCTCTTCTGCCAACCGTTCCAATTCATAAGGGTCGGGAGATTTTGTAGCGTTTTGGGAGACGCGCGAAGACATGTATGGTGTCGGTCAACGCGTAATACAACGTGATCCCACCGGAGTGGTCATAAGGTATATGATATAGTAAATTTGTGTAGTAAAAGTAGTACTGCTAGTTAAGATCAATAACCATAAATATGCTTACAGCAAGATTCTGTTAGTATCAAAGTCAGTATCATTTACTTGGTACTTTGGGTTTAAGGTATGCAACCAGTATCCACGGGATGATCCCTAGTGTGAGTGTCTGTTTATCGCGAACTGAGGGTAATACTAATAAGCCTATCGTGGGGGCAGGTGGCGAGTATATCATGACTTCTCCTCCAATTCGCTGAGAAATGCTAGCCAAGTCTTCTTGTCGATTACACCTTCATCTGAAAAATGCAACTTTAGCAACATGAAGGGGAGTGAATGAATATTCGTACAGTCACCATCAGTGTCCGTGACTATGACATAACGGGCGCCAAGCTTCACGAAGTATTGGTGAAGGAGCTCCAAAGGCGAGTTGGACTGAATCGTCAATGGCGCCTATGTCTATTTGAGTGTCTGTACGCCATGAAATCAAACGAAAGAAGTATACCTGGTCCATGTATATACTGAAGTCGAATGGATCGTCTTCACCCTGTCTTGGCTCTTCCGCCCAAGACGAATATGAAGTTCCCAAATCCTCATGCGAATAAGTAGTGTGGAAACGAACCTCCTCAGTTGCTCCATCCGCTGCAACGGCTAGATTTTTGATAAAATGATGTTTGTATGGGAAAATGAGGGTACGTACTGAGAGCATGCTCTAGTTCGCTAGCGCCAATGTAGCCAACCATACGCACACCATCTTCGTCGCGACTTGGCCTGAGAATAGGGAAACCACCGTCATCAGCATTCAGGAGTGATTGCAATTGGTCTCGAAGACTTTGGACAGTATTGTGTCGGTCAACCCTAATCACATCCACATCTCGATCGGTCTAGGAGCAATACTAAGTCAGATCTCAACGATAAGTAAAGTGCCCTTACCACTTCCTTTATGGACAAATTTGACCACAAATATTCATGTTTAGCGTCTAGGTACGGAAGTTGAGATAGCCTGTGAGAAGTGTCAGGAAGACCGGTGGAGTTCGGACTAGGTTCTTACTCGATGACCAGGTCATAAATACCCTTAGGCTCCAAGGCATCGGCTACAGTCTTGGCAACAAGAACAGAGAGCATGACAGGGACAGCATACGTGAGCGTATCAGTCAGCTCGAACATGATGACCGCCAATGACACCGTCGTTCTCTAAAGATCTAGAGTCAACTTCGTGGCACCGAGGACTTGGAGCCGGTTACTCACAGTAACGCCAGACAAGGCCGCTGCAGCTCCCACCATTGCATAAAGGCCAGGCACAACACAATCCATGTCACCCTCGCATACAGCAAATACAGTGCTGTCCGGGTAATGGTACTGGAGACATTGCACAGCAATGCCAACGATCCGTCCAGCACATGCACCTACTCCGAGGGTGGGTATAAAAATCCCAGCCGGCAGTTTGATGCCAAATGTTATTATAGTCAGGAAACCCTTGACTATCATGGCAACAGAGGTCGCTTGCACAATGGGCCAGACATGGTCGAAATTGCTTGGATCCAGAACGCACAAATTGAAATGGCTGTTTTTGCTGCCTGTGCGGCATTCTGAAAAGAGATTATAAATAAGCTCTGTGCCCCCCATGCGGGCATAAGGATTTAAAAAGCACAAGACGGTGGTTACGAGTGTCACCTATTATCACTAAGAAGGCTGGATAACGGACGAACAAAGTGATGCTCACAAGAACGACTTCTGCAACTGGATGCGCCTTCAACCATGTTCCGCCACGGACATCACGACTCCAGCGGTAGTTCAACTTAGAAAAGTATGCGCCATATACTCCCTGTATCTTCGTTTAATGAGCTGCCCTCCAAGAGAACTGAGCTACACACGCCAAGAACTCCAAGTAGGATGAAAAATATCAGCTCATATGCATGCCAGTCCTGTCGGATACCATGAGCGAGTGACTAGTCGAATATCGTGTGCGAACCTTGTCGTAAGTGACCTGGAATAACACCACTTTACCAGTCCCAAAAGGATTGAGGAACCGGAGGGTTACGGCTGCTATCATCGCGCAGAAAAAACTAGAAGATTGAAGTCAACAGGGTATTCTTGGAATCATGTATGTGGCTACCTTCTCCACATGACCTTAAAATATCCATCAGGAGATTTGTAAACTGATTCACGCACGACGGAAGGATATTACCTTTGGCGGGAAGAAGTAAGAGACTTCTTCCAAGCTAAACAGGGTACCCCCGATGGGTGCCCCGAATGCAACAGCGACACCTGCCGCGCATGCTGCACTGAGTATCTCACGACGTTTGGCTGCAGAAAAACATGAGTATGAAAAGAAAATTAGATACTGGAAATTGACCTTCGTTATTTTCATACTTGCTATGGTAACGACTGACAATGTTGCCTATACAACTCGCAATATGGACGAAAGGTCCCTCCTTGCCTGAATTTCAGGGATTAACACTCATGTGCCCAAAGTAATTCGTAAAAGTAATCACCAAGAGATAATCCTGAACTGACAGACAAAGCCAGTCCAAGCGCTTTAGTAAATAGCACGCGCCCGCCGAGATAACCATGGATGACGAAGCCTGCATCAATGTAAGAAATTGAAATTGAGAGACGGCCATGAAGTGTTGACTGGTCACAAACCAGATAAAATGGTCTTAATCTCCGGAATTCCACTCCCCGCAGCCTGTTATCGCAGACCACCGTCAGTGTGGGCATTCTGTAGTAAGACTTATGCGTACGTAGTACATTACACCACGTTTGGGCTGCGAAGGGCTCGAATGGCTCTGTTCGCCGCTCTTGTCAAAATCTGGAGATAAAACTCCGGATTCTTTACGAGTGACGAAGGACGTTGATGCCGTGAGATATATTGTGAGGAGCGATGAAGTACTGGCCAATATAATCTAAGAACCCATGAGATGTCACATAACCATAACTCAGCAATAAAGTCGAGAAACCTACCGCAATGATTGTATACACAAGATACTGCACTGCACTTTCTTCGCCTCCCAATTCGCTAAAGCCCGTCCATGACGCAAAAACATCCGACCAAATCCTCCAAGCGGAACAATGGCCATCCAAAGGCCCATAGTCATCGGGCAGAGGACAGCAAAAATGCCGTGCTTGCCACCAGGCGGTCTTGCAGTAGCCTTGCTTCACATCGAACAGCCATTGTTCTGCACGAACAACAAGAAATGCGACTATGGCAGTGAGGAACCCGACAATGGTGACGATGATCCACCCAAGGCTCTTGTCGAATGCAAGTCGGACTCTAGAGCGAATGGACTTTCCGCGCCGGAGCCGGGAAAACCGGGCCGAGTCCTTGATCGCATCGTGAAGCCAGTCAATTGAGGTGAACGAGGAGTACCATACACGGAATCCGTTGATTCGAACGTCGATGTCAGTGTCAGCAGGTCTCAGCATGGGCATCTACGAGCGGGGCATCATAGGCAGATATAGGCCGCTGCTGGGAAACGCGACTGCGGACTGTCTCCCCTGTAAAGGTTGGGGAGAAGGCAGATGGAGAGCCCGGAGCAGAGATGGTGGTCCCAGTTCGCGCTAGAGTAAGGCCTGGGACCGTACTAGGGCGACGAGCGACCCCCAGACTAGATTGGGTGTACGCGCGACGCGGGCGAACAGTGGGCAATGTCCCGTAATTGGTTCCGTTGGAAACTGCGCGTAAAGCAGTGGTCTCATCGTTTGCTTGATTTTGTGTTGCTGGCGTGGAGAGGCTGCCGATTCGTTGCAAGCGTTGCCTACGATAGTCGGTATCAGATGGGCCACTCAAAAGTCCACAGGGAGGACCAGATTGAATGGACGCGAGGAGGGATGAGGTGGAATTATTTTTGGGCAAACTTGACATGCCGCTAGTACGTTATTTTATTAGCATTACGAAAGTGTTAGTGGCATGAGTTCATACACAATTTGCCGCAAATCGATGTTGGGCACCTTATTGAAGAATCGACTACCAGCAGAACCTGGGTGTTTGCGGTTACAAAACAAGACTTGTTTCACGGTTTTGCGCTCTTTCTCTCCGCCTGCCACGCTGTCACTGCAGAGTCTTGACCCTGATTTAGGAGAGAACAAATTTATGTGTCTTTCACCAAATAAGACCAAATAATACAATTGCCAGAGAATTCAAACTCTTATACTGCCAACCACTCAGAAATGGCAAACACAGGGCTTGGTGTGCCAGTCAAGCTACTCCATGAGTCCTTGGGACATATTGTTACCGTGGAACTCAAGACAGGCCAGCTTTATCGCGGAAAACTCGCTGAGGGTACGTCTATTTTCGAGCATCACCGTCATACATAGATCCTTTTTGATTCATCTATGCTCCTAGCCGAAGATAACTTGAACATCTCTCTCAGAGATATAACAGTGACAGGACGAGATGGCCGTGTATCACAACTAGACCAGGTGTATATCAGGGGAAGTATGGTCAGATTTTTCATTGTACCAGATATGCTGCAGAATGCCCCCATGTAAGTTGCAGATGATTGGATTTCGAGATCGCCCTGACCGTTTCACTTAGGTTCAAGAGAGTTGGTCCCAATGCCATGCGCGGAAGAGGTATTGGTACTGCGCGTGGTCGCGCGACTATTATGAGAGGTTCGTTCTTGTGTTTTTCTGCGTCGTATAACTCACTGACACAACAACCTCTTTAGCGAATGGTATGCTTGTTTTTTCTTCTTCTGGAGCCTGTGATCTAATCAAAATGACAGCTCGTCGTGGACGTGGTGTCCCTGCCCCAAGAGGCATCAGGAGGTGATGTGATGACGTTCCTGCCATTGCGGTAAAAATGTACATATTTCATAATTCTGTAACTTGTGCAACGCCATACTGTTTTTTGACTGCGAAAGGTTCCTTCGCGCAACTTTTGTTTGCAATCTAGGGGCTTGTACTAATACATCGTGAAATCCACATTCGTCTGGAAGAGCTTACTTGCGTCGACGTGAAACGTTTGCTTGAGCACGGAAGCACACTCGCTCGCTGCCCGAAAATATGTAGAAAATACAGGAATGTTCGTTGACGACTCTTGACTCCCCAGTGATATAAACATTCGATGGGGCCAGAACCTAGAAAGTAATATACATGGAATCTTCCATCAATAAGCTTGGGTTATAACGTTAATCAAGACTCAGCGCTTCGAGGTATAAAGTCAAAGTAACATGACAGGATGCCACAAGGATGTCATCATGATTTGGATGTTAAAATAAGGTAAAGTAAATATAGTTGAAAGTGGTCTGACTAAAAGTCAGAGACACGCCCTTTGAAACTCCAGTCACCGCCCTCATCGCTCCACTTCCCGACGGGCTCCCTCTTCGGACCTCCTTGTTCTCCAGTTCTGGGATTGACATCACCATCAAACTCGGGCGTCAACGGTTTACGAGCGTCTGGGTGTAACGACATTTGTGCCTCTGCCTCACCGTAGGTGAGAGTTGGTGATGAGAGGGGCATTTGAGCACTACGCTGGAGTTCTTCAAACTCTTTTTGAAGTTCGCGTGGAAGGGGAGGAGGTGAAGGTCTATTCAAGTTGGATGAACTCATTCCCCGTGTGCCAATGACGAGTCGCTGTTGCGGCTTGGTGGCCAGCGAACCGAACCGAAGAACGGGACGGAATGATATGCGGGATGGCATAATGGCCTTTTAAGATTTACCAAGCCAAGCTCAAGGTAAGCTGCTGTGGGTCAGGAAATACTGACTGTTCAATTGAAACAACTCACCAACTTGAAAGTTCTTTTATAGCTGAATATCCACCAATCACAACACCTACGGAGGCGGTAGTCTCCAGGTGTTTTACTTTGGCCTGGATAGTTACTGGTTAACAGGCTGCAGCTGGATGCTCGTACTTTACGTCAACTGACCAGTGAAGGGACAAAGTGATACGGTTTTCTCCTTCCGAGAAGAAGACTGTCGACTAGTCAGCGAAGTCGCTTGGTGTTCGAAATTTGTGATTCAGCGAACCCGTTAACCGGCGGCAAAAGCTAAGGTCGATCGCAGACTGCCGGCGGGTTGGATGACTTTACTTAGGAGACTTTAGGCTGGATTCGCGAGAAGTCATAATTAATTTTTAGTAGAAAAGAACATTGTAATTGAATTTGTAAAACATCTACCCATATTGGCTTTATTTACGGCACCGATAGTTTAAAGTCCGACTAGCAGCACGTGAGAGTGAATGCATGTCAAGGAGGGGAAATAACGTTTGCTGACCAAAATATTTAACCTGAATCGTGATTGCTATGTTTTCCTTCTTCTTGACTTTCACACCTTTGAGGCAGACACCCTTCTGTGACTAATAATCATTATTGATTAACCGAAATACCAGGCCAGTCTTGATTGTGTTTCCGTGACCTCTTTATTTTAGTTCCCTCAAAGTGCTATCGTGGATCTTCTTCAATCATTCCTCTCTTGCCCCTCCTTTCGATCTATCGTATCCTCGCAAATCAGTGCATACCTCTTCAGATGCATTCTGCTCGTCCCTACTACTCTTCAAACGTCTATTCGTCCAATGTCGTGGATATTGGCGACCCTTATACAGTATCCCACCAGCCCATGGCCAGCACGTCTATGGTCACTCTGCAGCAGACTCAATCATACTCCAGTGAACAAGGCGCCTACAAGAAACGAAAGATCGAGCGGGCTTGTGATGCTTGCCGTCGTAGGAAGACTAAATGTGATGGCCCGCGCATGCCTGACAATATCTGTACCAACTGTGTGCAGAATCGCAAAACATGTTCTTATGTGTATGTCTGAAGATATCATGCGACAGAAAGTTGCTGAACGGTTACGATTCTTACAGCGAGGCTTCCAAGCCTAGAGGTCCCTCCAAAAGCGTATGTCTCACCCCCGTTCTCTGACTAATTACGACAAAAGAACTGAGATCGTGTGCAGATATATCACCGGTCTTGAAGATAGGTTGGAAAGAATGGAAGCGCTTTTAAAGCGGGTGCGTAACTCTCACGTTTATTGATCCCGCCCAGCATGGTGGGTGTCTCGAGAATGTGTCAAGGCCTTTTTAATGCAACCAGGCCCTCGCCCCTCCATCGCATGTCTCTCTGAGAAATGATGGAAATTATCTATTTGTCTTGTCTTCTCTGTTACTCCTGTTTGACTGATGATTATTGTATAGCTCCGTCCTGAGGCTGATTTCTCGGAAGAGCTTGGTTCACCAGTTGTCCGTGATTCTTGGAAACATGATGCAGAACCACAATATCGTCTTTCTCCAGATGAAAAATCATCATCACCAGTCGCTCGTTTGCGATCTCATGGGTCACCTGTCGGTACCAGTCTACCCCCTGTTGGCAAATTGTTGCCTTCATCTAGTGCTAGTATCAAGAGCCGGCGTTCTGCGGGCACTCCTCGCACTGATACAGACTTATCATCGGACGCATACACATCCTCGGAGAGTGAAGAAGTCGGCGAATTGAGTCTTTCCCGGGGCATGAAGCGTCTAACCATTCGTGGGCTCGAGCCTGCCCTGGAACATGGCTCATTGGTGGATAGTCAAGTCCGCTTTCATGGAAAGAGTAGCTGCTTCAAACTCATCGAACCAACTCGGAAACTCCGCGAGGAACATATCAACCGCATTTTTCAAGAGTCAGGCTCGCCTGATGCCGAGAGTGGGTCGGGTAGTCGCAGCTCACCGGAATCGTCGAGTTCTGTCAGTTTTACACCCATACGACGGCCAGAATTCTGGACCACGCCTTCAGTAAGCATTCATTCTCATCGGGCATCAAACTGCTCATCGCCTATTTTAGTGGGAACTTGCTTTCGAAGGTTTCCAGGACAGGCTCGAGACGCTCTGCCACTCGCTAACCAAGGAATTCCCCCCACCTGACTTGACTGACAGTTTGATCAATTTGTTCTTTCTCCATGTCAACCCTCAATGTCCGATTTTCCATCGGCCGACATTCGAGCGCCAATGGCGGGAGGGTCTTCAAGAAACAGATCCGTGGTTTGGATGCCTGTGCTTGGCGCTATTTGCTGTTGCTAGCCGCTGGTCTGACGATCCCCGCGTATTGGATGGTCATGCATATGACATACCCGAGGCAGAGATACCCAATGAGGATTGTAAGTGGCAAAGAGCAGGATGGAAGTACTTCAGCGCAGCAGTTGGTATGCTGGTAACCCTGTCGATTTATGCTCGTGGATCTCATAATTCTCTGCAGATGTTCATCGCGATTCTCGCAGCTTATTTCATCCCCCTGGCCTCTTTGAGGTACAGACTATGTCTGTGAGTAACTTTACCAAGACAACAGCGATTTATAAAATTATCTTATCTGCCATAGTTGCTAGGCATGTTTCTACGCGGTACCGCTTTTCATCCAGTCGGATGGCTCCTCATCAGCATTGGCCTCCGCAAAGCTCAGGATGTTGGTGCACACCGCAAGAAGATTTATGGAGCAAAGCCAAGTGTTGAGGAGGAACTATGGAAAAGAGCATTTTGGGTGCTTGTGCTATACGACCGCATAGGAAGTGCTGCTCTTGGACGACCATGTTGTTCTGGAGAGGAAGAGTAAGTCACACGATTTTTACGTGTGCCATCTAACGCATGGTCATCCAGCTTCGATGTCGACCTTCCCCTGGAAGTTGATGATGAATACTGGGAAACCAAGGATCCTGAGAAGGCATTCCAACAACCACCGGGAAAGCCATCAAAGATAGCAGGATTCAACTCCTACCTAAAGTTGACTAAAATCTCGGCATACGCGCTAAGGACAATTGTGCGTTTTCCCACCCCGCAGGTACCTTTTACAAGTGACTAAACTTTTATTGGCGTAGTATGCCCTTGACAGGTCCAAATTGTTGGTCAGTGCCGCGCGTCCGCGGTGGCATGAAGTTTTGAATCACCTTAGCGCCGCAATGACTGAATGGGTCGATTCAGTGCCTCCTCATTGTCAGTTCTCATTGTTTATGAAGGTCGATCCATCTCACGCCTCACGCTTTGATTGCAGTACAATGGTCGCCTCACATGGAAGATCCATTCTTCGCCAACCAATCGGTCACGCTGTATACCACCTATTACCTCATCCACATTCTCATTTACCGTCCTTTCTTACCCGGTTCACTTCGCTCCCTTTCCAATGCTCCCCCGCACGCAAACATGCCCATCCCCTGTATCGCCGTCTGTGTAAACGCAGGAAAATCCTGTGCGAAGATACTGCGGGCGCAGATCCAAAGAGGTATATCTAATATACCCACGCTCATTTGCGGGTCACACATGTGCGCTGCGATTCTTCTCATGAACTTTTGGGATTTGAAATGGCAAGAGCGCAAACAACTCCAGTCTGGTGGAATGGAAGATGTGAAACCAACACTTGCGGTTGCGATGGCGGAGCTCCTTGAAGACGTCTCCTTCTTTATTCAAGTGCTTGAACATCTGAAACCACGATGGAGAAATGCTGAGATGTATCTGTACGTGACGCGATTTATTGTTTAAATGTTACTGAGGTTGCCTACTCTCTAGAAAGGACCTTAGTACTTCAATGCCACACAACCTCAATTACTCTGGGAGCGATGGTCACAAAGATACTTTGTCAATCCGAAGCTATGGGGACAAAGACGACGTACGCACATTGTTGTCGCTACCAGACCATCATGCCCATCCTCCTGATTATCACCCTAATCCCTCATCTGCATACCGTCCTACCTTGCCGCCGGTCACTACATACCCATACGTTTCACTAGCCGAGCCCGTCATTGCCAATCCTCAGTGGTTCGACTTCCCGCACCTTACTAGACATCCAGTTCCTGGAGTGCTACCCTTGTGGGCTTCGCATGGACTAGCGCAAGGCGGGGCCACCCCTTGGAGCAATCAGCCGCAGACTCGTTCCTCGCCTTTGCAGTCTTCTCAACCTCACAAATACGACCATCCCACCGTCCATCAATGCCTAGAAGCTTCGAAAGCCTCGGTTACCAGCCTCGACTCTGGAATAATGATACCTGCGAGCCTTGTGCACGGATCTGACGCACGATTGTCGTGTAACGAGCGCACCGTGCCACGTCCGCAGTTTGAATCTGCAGCCTGTCCACTGTTTAATAATTATACTCAGCATAGTGGAAATGGTCAAATGCGTGCCGACACTACGCATCAGGCATATACCCCACATTCAGAACCAAGGTCTGCCTTTTGTTTCGTAAAAATTTGCCCTTCTCACGTCGCCGTAGGTACGGGTGGCCAGCATCTGATTGGGAGCAAACGTATGGACTCCGTTCATCGAATGCCGGCCCTCCTCCACCTCGTCCAAATAATGTCCTGCACCCCAAAGGGAGTGAATACTCGCAGGGACATATCGTCTCATACCCCGGGCATTATTAACATCAATGGAGATCCACCCTCTTATCTAAAGTTTCACGACTTTTCATGACCCTCGATGTCTCTGTCTGTTGATGATGTATTTATTTTCTAGTTTACATACCATCCGTCTTAGTTTTGCTGTAGATCACCATCACCACTCTTAGATATTCTGCACGCAATGAAGTTGTTTGTAGGACTATCAAAGCTTGGCGCTGATATTTTCTGTGAGAGCTGTGATTTCTTTCAGCTCAGGATCGGGGTCACAAGGACAACGAGACATGGGGTCACCCATGCCCTGCTGCAGATATTTTTGCACAGTATGGAGACCAACCGGGCCGGGATGTAAGATCGATATCCAGAGTGGCCTGAGATTGGGGTAAAGTGAATAGATCACAAGCTTCACATTAACTCTTGGCTTGATGGGTCACAACGCTGGGATTGCTCTCGGCGGTCCTGTGGCCTGGACCCAGTGATATGAAACAGACGCCGAGAACACGAAATTCTTTGGCTTATCGTATTTGAATGAACTGCGGTGGGAAGAACGTAAGTAAGGAATACCATAGGTAAAGCGTCTGCAATCATATCAAACATCATTTATATTAAAAGAACACTGATGCACTGGTACGTGTTGGACTAACCCAGATTGAACTCACAACGAACGATAGCTAGGACCGACATTCCACATATCATCACCCTGTTCCCATTGGGAGAGAACAGTAGCTGTAGCTGTGTCGCGTTTCGCTATGATTAGGGTACGGGGTCGGTATCCAAGATGCCTAGTAGGGGTACTATCCATAACCTCGAGGGTAGACTCAGTGCGCCACTCTTCAATCTCTTTGCGGTGTGCCTCGCCCCCTGCACCTGTGACATGGATGACGAGAATCTCCAGTCTCCCTTCCTCCACAATGGGTCTGATCATCTCCTTGACGGAGTTGGCATGTCCATGCAACCCGTGCCTATATGTAACCGCCAGATGCGTGAGATAAGACAGCTCTCGGAGACGAGCCACGCTCTCAAACGTCGTAGCGGGCGTCAGTTGGATTCTGAGGTGGGTGACTAGAGGAGAGATGATGGACATGTCGATGCCATCTCGACAAGCGAGCGCTATGAGGAGCTGTTCGCGGGGTGTGATAGGAAGGCGAAACGTCGTAGTCTCTGGTGGCGCGCTGGGCTGCTTGAGGCTTCCGGGCGCAACTTGAATGGATGTACGACGGCACGGAAAATCCACAAACGAGACTTGTTACGCCCGTGCACTTTTTCAGCACCTCGTCTATGCTGCTGATGGGACCCAGCGCGGTGATGCTCAGCCTCTTTACTAGATTATGCGCAAAGACGTGCGGTTTGGAGTTGAGGCTGGCGTTGAATGCTACGAGGGAGCGGCTGGATGAAAGGGAAACTGTGTGGTAAAGGTTGCGTTCGACATGATTGTGCACCCAATGTGAGACGAGCGATAGTGATACAGCAGTGGGGCGGTGGGTAGAGGCCAGCGAAAAGACGAGGAGCAGGAGTTCAGGCGGGAGAGTAGCCAAAGGCGAGGCCATGAGCTGGCGACCAGGTAATGGTTGTGGAGGCTGATCTTATCCAAGGGTGGTCGTCTAAGAACGTATAAGCTCGCAGACCGCGATGGGACAGGGTGACATTGCTCCTCCAGCTGAGATCAGTGCTCCACCTGCTCCACCGATGGTCGACGTAGTTTGCTATCGATAGGCGCCTATACCAAAGGGTAAAAGATGTACCAAAAGTTGGTCAAATGTACGGAAAAGGATATAACTTATTAGAAGAAGATTATCATCAGAATCGCTCCACATACATATAGTTAGCATGTCCTGCGTTGATCAACCACTGACCCGGGCAGAAGACGAGTTGAATTTGGAAGAAAAATGGACGTCGCTTGCAAGACGTTAATAGTCAGAGCTAAAGTAGAGTTGCCGGGGACTGCCCGGTGCATTACGACTGGGACGTACTTGACGGTTCAAACCTTCACTTCATGCATGCAGCCAGTGCGATTACTTGTAAACGTGAAAACGCCTCCACGACCATTCGACGCTTCAGCAATCAATCTCATTAGATGGCTCCCTAAAAATGGAATGGATCCCTTTCCTACCAATGAGCTGCAGGCCACTGACCTTCAAAACACCTGCAAGGATACTAATAGTAAGGACCCTATACCGACACCAGAGCCCGGTGGCTCGAACAATTGTTTTGGCAGTTTGATGAGCAAGGTGGGCATGCCCGCGAAACGTCCATCTATGCATTGCGAGCGTTTTCGGATGGACTCACGGACTTCCAGCCAGCTTCTGTGTCATTCAGATTGTGAAGGAAAAGTACAAAAAGGAGAGGAAGCATCGCGAAGCTGAGTTGGAAGCCAAAGAAGCCGCACGGAGACAACGTTGGCTCGGCGATGCTGTAGACGAAGCGCAGTTGGATCTGAAATAGTTTTGATACCTAGAAGTAAAAAAAGTACGAACTGGTTGGCATCTGAACAGCACCGGATCTTGCTATACATTAATGTTCTTGAGTGAACAGGTTCGGGCAGTCCTGAACCATACCCCGGCAACTTTAGCTTCTCAACACGCACCCTGAAGAAACTGTGCTCGGCAATCGTCTGATTGTTATACGAGACAAGTGACCGGTAAGAATAGCGGGGTACATGTCACCATGAGTGAATTCACCGGAAAGATGGGGAGGCAATGTTACGTCATTCCGGATATAAATTTAGTGCTACGAAACATAACACGAGAAATATGATTTGTTGATAAAAATTCGAGATGGGATCCACCAGCGCACCTGTGCGAACCTTATTCAGCGTTCTCGCATTCCCTGGTCAAGCTGGCTTTGACCGGAACTATAATGTTAATTTAAAGTTGTGCCTAGGGGAGGAAGCAGCATCTTATTGAAAGCGAAAAGCTGGCGAGAATCGCCGAGAAACTAGGTCGCCGGAGTGGTTCGCTGATGCTAGTGGCGTGCAGAGGAGGCAGTGCCTTCTCCCGCTGATGGTAGTTGCAGGCAGAGCAAGCAATATTTGTATGGTGATCCTCGGAAAAGCACACATTTTGACCTCGTGTTACGAAGTCATCCACAATTGGGTTCCTGAACAGCCAAAATCGGTACAGCAAAATGTACAAGTGATGTGGGAGCACCGCGCACGTTGTTGCGAGGTACTGTGAGTACTTGTAGTGATGAGCACGCAATACCAGCGGAATATGGTAATAAACTGGAAGTATAATACATGAATATTAATGACAAAAAACCTGTTGCAACACGACTTACATCGTTTAAATCTACATGCTGGAAACTTAACTTTGGTAGCCGATCGACGCGTTAGGCTTGAGATGTCTCCTGGGCGTCAATGCCTGCTGCTAGTAGAGACAACATTAAGCATGCCACACTGTCACCTTCTACACCCGATGACTGACTCGCCCGTCTCCTTCCAACACACGTGCGTTGTGTACCGCGATGCATTTCACGATATCTAACGAAAATGTCACCTGTGCATTCGTCAGAACTTCCCATACCCAGGACGTACGGTGTCTATCTCTTAATGAATGCGTTACTCTCCGAGGACCAGTATGCAACCTGCATTTTGTCTTCATGCCTATCGCCTCCGACTATTTGCTCAAAAGATTGGCATATATAGTGGACACCAAGGAATGAATACACTACCCTGCCATGTCATTGAACGTTTGAACGGGATTGGCAGCCTAATTGGAGCCGAACAACTGGGCACATCCAATTCGAGACAGACTGTCGACAACCGATAAGTACACGTGCGCAGGAGGCACCCGTCGTACACCGTCGTAGTCAGAAGACTGGTATAACGGAGAGTAGTGCGTGCTTGCTACGAAGACCGTGACCTCCCTGGCTGCAGTCAAGGCCGCCTTCTAGTGATCAATCTTCATGGTCTGCAGCAAGAGCGCCATCGTCATTCCCTGACTTTTTGTTTGAACGAGATGGCCGTCCATGACTTGACATTTCTGCAATAGCCTGCTGGCGAGTCCAGCTAGTTTGTGTGACAAATGCAGCTAGAGTCTAGAATAAAACGATCACAGGCCGTCGTGATTCAGTTCAGGCAAGAACTGTTGTATGAATACTTACCAACAATACGGTACCCATGATCACTCTCTCTTTCCACCGCTCATCACTAGCCGTATCATCGAAATGAGGACGACGCGACCTAGCTGACCATCGTATCGGATCCACTTTGCGAGTACTAGTAGCTTCAACCGGTTCGCCAGAAGACGACGTTTTTCCTCGAAGTATGTCGTATGCTCTAGAAATAGCTTGAAATCGCGCCTGCGACTCTTCGGGGGGATAATGACGAGCAACAACCGAGTCCGGGTGGTAAATTCGGACAAGTTCGTAATCTGTTTTCGTGTCAGTAGGCCCAAGAGCAATGAGACAAGATGATACGTGCATCTCCGTTTCACATCCTCCTGGTTTGCACTTCGCGGTAAATGGAAAATATGGTGCGGCTGAGGGTTTGGTTTGGTTGGATAGGGATAGGGATTAGCACTTTTGGACGCGTATGAGCGAGAGCTTTGGGGTGGGATGTAGAAGGTGCGCGCTCGAGAATGCAAAGTGGGCACTCGCTGCATCAGTGCGCAATAGCCTTTGGAAGATTGGATGATATGTGCTGGCCAGCCAGCCAGCCAACGTGTCTGCCTGGAGCTGCTTGGAGTGAACTAACAGGCGGTAGTCCCGTTCCGATCCGGTCAAATCAGCCTTGAATTGGAGCTAGACTACTGTACTACTTACAACATATCACTACACTATACCAAGTCTCCTACAGACAGGACAGAATGAAGTACACCAAAACACATAATCAAGAAGGAACGACTGTCTTCCTTCTATATGGTCTGGCTAGGGGAGACTAACCAAAACACATCTTATCATCAGTGAACTGGTGAACGTACTAGAATGTCATAAATAACTATATATAGCTAACAATCACAGCAAATTCCGTAAATCTGGTGGGGGGGATTACATCAAAATGTTTGACTTTGTGAAGGGAAGATGTGTTTCTGAGTCAGCCAACCAAGCTGTCTTACCCTCCATGCAACGTTTTATGTGTATACTGGTCTATGCATGAAAGATTTGATACGAGCGAATGAAGCAAAATTTAGATCATAATTGTTCACACCAAGCATCAAGGTCGCCACTCACATGGGTTTGATGCCCTTGTGCAATAATGAAATCTGTGAATTTGTATCTTGTGTGAACGAGTGTAGATTTATTATGACAAGTCAATGAAATGCATACTATGGATCATAGTTGTCGAGGCAAAGCATCAAGGTCGCTACCTGCATGGGTGTAATGCCCTTGCGCAATGCTGAAAGCCGTAAAATCGTGTTTTGCGTGAACGAGTACGATTTATATACAAGACTTGAAGTTTCAAAACATCTCGCTTGTGATTCTTGATTCTTGCAGTCACAACGCGAGCGGACGTTCAACAACTGATGGTTCAGAGTGCTATATTAAATGAGATATTGTTATGGTGCTTGAAACCTTTAACTTAGCGCCAGACTCTGCACAGCACACAAGAATCCTTTTGCTAACAAAGCATCTGAGAATGAATATCATGGCGCTTGATTCTCGAATTGCTTTTGCAGAGCAAGTCGGAGCATCTTGATTAACTTTGGCAAAGGCAAATAATGTGCGCCATTAGCATGCCAATTTTGATGAGTTGGCGAGGACATAATTTCCCATCGCCTTGACATCGAACGACAGGATCACAAAGCTTACAAGACATCACAAAGTATGTCCTCTGTTTGATTCAGCACTCACACTGGGTCATTGCTCACACAGGTGACTTTTTGAACACGTTACAAGTGCCCAGTGATAATAGGTGAAATCACTGATCATGAATTTTGCTCGCCGATTCAGCTATCTACTGAACTGTATTTTGATGTTCCCATGTTGGCCGCAAGTTGTTTACCCACCCTGATGCATCTTTTTCTCTGGATGTATCAATCACATTTATTCAGCTCTAGGATGTCGCTGACCTCCTCAGTTGAAAGTATTGAATTTAGGTATCTTTCGGCAGTTGTATTCGCAGGCGTGCAACGCATATTTTGGGGCGTAATCTATACCAGGACCGTGTAACGCGAGAACTTCCTCGTTAGTTGGATAGTATTGTACACTACAGTCATCTAGTAATAGTCGACATATTGAACGGTACGAGATTTCGCACTGCCAAATTGACCCTCTCCTGACGAAGACTGTGAATGACTTCCTTGATGATGAGCATTGGAAATAGACACCGTTCGATGACCCACGGCGAAGCCACGTAGAATATTTTCATTGGCACAGTTATCGCTACGGTCTAGTAAATAGAGAGTTTTCTCGTCGGTCTGCAGCATTTGACATCACGATAAATTCCGTAGCGATCAGCGTGTTTGACAGGATGAAATGGAATTGAAAATCATCCCTCAAGTGACTTTTAATCTCAATCAGCGATTCGATGGTGTGACCTACAATTGACCTTCTCAACGAGGGGCATTGGATGTTGCTATAAATCCCACAGCAATTGGCATGTTCAATAGTATGAGATGGAACTGAAAATTGTCCCTCAAATGATTTCAAATCTCAAACAGCAATTCATTGAGCGTAACCCGTTATATTCGCAACTACTCGATATATGTGAACATAAATGTGAAACTCTCGAATTAGTACGTGCAATAGACTATAGCTGGCGGGTAAAGAACGAGGGGCGATAGACAAAGAACGACGGCGGCGAGGAGGGGGGCAAAGAATGAAATATTAGTCCGAGTCGAAAGCGGCATCCTCGAGCCGCTTCCTCTGTTCAGCTAGCGCATTCACAGACATATGAGACACAAGCTCCGGCGTCAAATCCTCGCGATGATTTGTCCCGAAAATCTTCCTAGACAGCAATATCAGTTATTTAATTGTCTGAGAGGTAACAGAATCGCTACCTGGTCCACCATTCGAGAAGCTTATCGACCTTACGTCTCGTGACAGGGCCAGGAACATCTTCAAAAAAGTCCACGATGTTGCACCAAAACGCCTCATAGTCGAAGTCTCCGTCTATGGTGCGCCAAGACGAGACACTGGAGAGAGCGAAACGAACCTGCCAATTAATAGTTAGATGCTGGATATCAAAAATCAAAAAATTCTTACTTGACAAGCAATATATGCAATAGCCCGAGGTGTGACTTTCCTCATATTGATGATTGAGGCAACGCACGTTTTAACTTTCGTCTGATCGGATCTCCGGCGGGCGCGCCTGTTATTCTCAATAATGTCAGCGCCATCGCCATCGCCATCAGTTTCCCTCGCAGAGGAAGGTGACGTGAAAACGGCTTTGAAAGCCTGGGGTGCAATAAGCAAGAACAGAATTACAATTACCGTGACTGAGCCACTAACCAGAACTAGAAGCCTCGACTTAAGGAAACCTTCCTCGAGATCGTCGCTGTTGACTTGATAATTTTCGTAGACGAACAAAGGCCAGGAGTTTTCTGATATGATGTATTCTGTCGTTCTATCGCGAATGCCGGCTTTGACACTGAAGCAGCATCAGCGTCTCGGATAGTCGAGGAAGATTGATACTCACCTGTCTTGGCTCCAGTCCCACTCCGCAGGGCAGAGCAACTTCCCACAGATATCACTCACAAATCCGCGTGAATGCTTGTCATGCAGCTTGATTAAAGGGGACGGACGAAACTCTTGATTTACCCAGGCGGCAACAAGCTCTTTCAGGGTAGAGGTGTCGTCACCGCGAGCAGCATCTGCTCCCCTTTTGAGCTATACAACGATTAGCATGCAGCGAGTGAGTTGGTTAAGAAATTACTGGCCTTTCTCAACATATCTTCCGAATCTTCGTGGTCAAGATCCCCAAGTTTCCCGTGCAACCACGGTAGCACTCGTGCGAGCTCGATATAGCCGCGCTGCAAGCGATTTTGCCTGTATCGCAAAAATTATTAAAATAACCGCGTAAAAAAACCAAAACGACTTGCTCTGCGGTTGAGTCCATCGACGAGCGGAACTCGTACCTGCGATCGTTCTCCGCGACCAAGTCTTCTAAGCTGTGGTAAAGGACAACCAGCCGACGGATTGCCCTACCTTGTGCAACATACAAGGTCGTCTTTCTTCAAAAAAAAATAAGTAAATAAGCAGTGTAAGCGTGGACAACACAACAAAGTTACCTCTGCTTGCCTCCTTTCTCTTGCCGCATCGTTTCGAGTTCTTCTTCCAAGGCAGCGATGCGACGTTTGGCCCTTGCCTTGGAAGACGTAGGCATGGGTTGTGACGGATCGGGATGTACCACTGGTTGAGATCCTACGGAACTTTCATCATCATCAGATGAAACGTTATCTGTAGGGGCGAGGGATGTCTCAGTCATCGCGGGATAGAATGAGAGGGGAAGTGAAGGAAGCGCGAAGGGGAACGCGAAAGAGCGCAAAGGGGAACGCAAAGGAGCGCAAAGGGGAACGCGAAGGAGCGCGAAGGGAGAGGGTAGGTCAAGGAATGGAGCAATAGAGCGAAACAGAGAGGCAGAGCGAGACGGGTAAAGGAGTGAGTTAAGAGACTTTGGAAACCGCCTCTTAAATACCACTATGTTCAGGGTATTCACAGGCTAAATCCTAAAAAAGAAGTCATCCTAAAACCGTCGAAGCGTAAAGCACTCGCAAACAAGTCTTCGGAAGGATCCGAGTCCTCGCAAATGAGCCAGTAGACGCGATAAGTTAGCATTGGTAGTATGCAGTGTCAAGTTTGAAAGACGTACCACGCAAGAGAGTCAAAAAGGCTGGCGAGGTCTTGCAGCGGAACGAGCACGCACTGTCATGGCTGACCCAACATTTGACAAGTCTCTCGAAAAGTTGTGCGTGCGGGACTTGGTGGCGGTAGATGAGCCACTTTGAATGATAGAAACTCTTGGAAGCGTGTATCGAAGGATGACGTGGATGACAAGATCGGATGGTAAGGAGTTGACAAAAGTACAGGAGGCGGGGGAATCGCCATGAAGGACAAAGGACTGGAAGCCTCGCGAGAATCCTCGGCCGTTGCACTGGGTACCTTGTGGGGAGTCTCGTTGAAGATAGAGAACCTGAGCAATGCGTTGGGCCAGCGCCCGTGTAAAGAGGCAATACGAGTGTTGTACTCTTCTGCGTTATGGACTGCCTTTCCAATTAAAATACGAGACGGCTTAGACGCGTCAGGAGAGAAAATGAGTTTGGAAAGATAATGATTATGGCTTATAGGAAATATGCGATACAGCTGTAAATGTAAAATGCCAGCGCGTCAGTAGATAAGCAAAGAGCGGTAAGCATACCTGCTGGTAAAGCTCCTCATATGTAGGGCACAAGACAGTCATCCTCTTCCTTTCCTCTCGTCTCACTTCTTCGTGTCCAACTCTTCTCCTTCGGTTGTTCGTTCGTCGTTGCGCGTTCGCGTTTCTTCGCCGTCGTCATTTGACAGCGTGTCGTCGGGCCGAATGCTCGGTGTCGATGAATGTTGGCATTTGGTGCGAGGATGGGCGTCGTCGTTGCTGGAGATGGATGGTGCTGGGCATTAGTTGGAGATGGTGGCATCGTCGATGCTGGGCGCTGGCTGGAGATGGTGGCGTCGTCATTGCTGGAGATGAATAGAGCTGGGTATTAGCTGCAGATGGTGGCATCTGTGATGCTGGGCGTTGGCTGGAAATGGTGGCGTTGTCGTTGCTGGAGATGGTGGTGTCGTCAGTTGCTGGAGATGGATGGTGCTGGACATTAGCTGCAGATGGTGGCGTCGTCGATGCTGAGCGTTGGCTGGAGATGGTGGCGTCGTCGTTGCTGGAGATGGATGGTGCTGGGCATTAACTGGAGATGGTGGCATCGTCGATGCTGGGCGCTGGCTGGAGATGGTGGCGTCGTCGTTGCTGGAGATGGTGGTGTCGTCGTTGCTGGAGGTGGATAGAGCTGGGTATTAGCTGCAGATGGTGGCGTTGTCGTTGCTGGAGATGGTAGTGTCGTCGTTGCTGGAGATGGATGGTGCTGGGCATTAGCTGTAGATGGTGGCATTGTCGCTGCTGGGCGTTGGCTGGAGATGGTGGTGTCGTTGTTGCTGGTGCTGGGCATTAGCTGGAGATGGTGGCATTGTCGATGCTGGGCGTTGGCTGGAGATGGTGGTGTCGTCGTTGCTGAAGATGGATGGTGCTGGCATCGGAAATTGATTCAGGCTCAGTTGTGCGTCTCATTGGAATGGGATCCGTGTTGGGATTGAATAGTTTGTCCTGCTGGGTCTGCGTTATGTGATGGGCGTTAGCTGGAGATGGTGGTGTCGTCGTTGCTGGAGATGGATAGTGCTGGCATCGGAAATTGATTCAGGCTCAGTTGTGCGTCTCATTGGAATGGGATCCGTGTTGGGATTGAATAGTTTGTCCTGCTGGGTCTGCGTTATGTGATGGGCGTTAGCTGGAGATGGTCAGTCGTCGTCGTTGCTGGAGATGGTGTCGTCGTTGCTGGAGATGGTGTCGTCGTTGCTGGAGATGGTGTCGTCGTTGCTGGAGATGGTGTCGTCGTTGCTGGAGATGGATAGTGCTGGCATCGGAAATTGATTCAGGCTCAGTTGTGCGTCTCATTGGAATGGGATCCGTGTTGTGATTGAATAGCTTGTCCTGCTGGGTCTGCGTTATGTGATGGGCGTTAGCTGGAGATGGTGGCGTCGTCGTTACTGGAGAAGCTGACGTGACATTGAAATATGAGTTATAGCAATCACCCCTAGGTGAAAAGATAATATTACCAGAGGCGTGTCGAACTGGAGACTCAGCAGACATTGTGAGCTGAAAGAAAGGGGGGAGAAGTGAAAGGGGATGAGGGTGAGGAAGACCGAACTTAAATGATGGAGGTTAAGATGCAAAGAAACTTGCAGCCTTGCCTTGCCTCTGTCGATACCTTTTTCGGTGCCGATCAACACAGCCAATTGTATATCGTATGCATCAATGCATGCCTAAAACTACATATCTGTTGCGAGTGTTTTCGGTGGAGGTTCATCGTCATTAAAAAACGCCAGCTCAGCAGAGATCGCATAGTTACATGCATGTCTTATGGGAACGATCATAACATAAAGCAACGCAAGCACATAGTAGTCTCTCCAACTAGTACCCCAGCGTTGTCAGTTTCTCAAAGGATGGCGAGGCATCCGAAGCTGCCTTTTGACGCAACTTCAGTGCTGTAATCTATTTATCATATCAGTCGGTTCTTATTCAATGAGTCATGCCCAGTTCACGTACCTTGCGCTGGTGGAAGGCCTCTGCCTAAATCTTCCCTTCTCCTCAAGACGGTCCACAACATCCTTGTAGCTCCAGCCAACCTCGTGCGACAGACGCTAAATCACACCCTGTTCATCATCCAAGTCAAACTGACCTGGGAAGGCTGACGAAAACCCAAGAGGGAGAAGGAAGCACTTGAGTGAGCCTCAACGTCAAGTCGTGGAAGGTCAGACGGACTTGAGCTCAGATTTTGTTTTAGAAAGTCCGACGACTCGGGTAGTTGTCACGTTCAAAATTAAACCCATTCAGCAATGCTGCCAAAATCAGCTACAGATTCTCCGATACGACTCCGATACAAATTTCCGATAGGGGCTCTCCTTGTAAGAAGTATAGTACAGTAGCAGACGCTTAATTCTCGTCAATTTCCTCAAATTCAATGCATTCTTTCCACAACTCCGGGTGATCTAAGTCCCATTGTAAGTCGGCAAGATGGGCCACTATCAAAGCCAACGAGTCTGGAGGCGACTCGATGTCTGCTGGCTGAGGTGGCATCTGGGACGGTAATGGGGACGGCGGTGGAGACGGCTGGTTGAGAAACATTGGGGACAGCGGTGGGGACGGCTGTGTGAACGACGGTGGGGACGGCTGTGTGAACAACAGCGGGGACGGCAGTGGGGACGGTGGTGATGGTGATGGTGATGGTGGTGGTGCTGGTGGTGGTGGTGGTGGAAGGGGAAGAGGAGCGAGAGCGGGAGGAGCGAGAGAGGGAGGAGCGAGAGAAGGAACGAATGTTGGTTCGGACTGCGCAATGTCCTGTCTAGGCGGTACGTAGTAGCGCATCTGGCTGTGAGCACTAGGCGCATCCAGCGCGACGTTTCGGCGGAAGGGTTGACGGCGACCCCGTTCGCGTTGGCTCATGACGTTTGTTGCCGGGTCGAAGCTAACGTCGACGAATCGTATCTTTCGTTCTGTAGTACAACGATGTCAGTGCGATTCCGATCGACGAGAGAAAGCCCACCTTTCGGCATTCTCAACAAACGCTATCTATATGGCTGACGGCCTGAGAGTGTGTTGAGTTTAATGCTAAAGCTATTGAATGTGAGCGGTGAAATCGTGCCAGGCCACGAGTAGTGATATGTAAACTTACGTCGTAACTAAATCGATGACCAAGCTCGGTCAGAGCTTGTATCACCAAATATGAGAATGATTGAAGCAGATTAAGGTAACCCCACAATATGGATGTCGCGGAGCTCGTTCTACAAGGGTTAGGTTTCTGGTTAGTTCTATAAGTAACAGAGACCCGAGATCTCGACGCGCAAGTGTCATACCTTTGCAGCTCTTTCGACCGTTTCTCTGCATTCAAAGTAAGTACGCAAGTATTGGACGATTGTTGAAATACAAACTTCGAT
The DNA here is from genome assembly GCA_016628085.1 of Suillus occidentalis. Lineage (NCBI taxonomy): Eukaryota > Fungi > Basidiomycota > Agaricomycetes > Boletales > Suillaceae > Suillus > Suillus occidentalis. The sequence goes on from JABBWB010000032.1 coordinate 228,124, forward strand.
ATCGTCTCTTTCAATTCGAACGAAATAGGCTGGGCATCGGTGACTCTACCACGATCGTCGTAAGATGCTCCAGTCCTGTATGTTTTCAAGCCAGCAATACCAGTCTGCTTCACTCTGCTTGGGGCCAATCGGAAGTTCGCCTACCCTCGTGCGCTGCAATGATTGTTCAAATAAAGTCGAGTGAGATATACAATGCCCTGTTTTGAAACAAGCTTGCTGCCTCAAGAGCGTATGAAACCTCGTTGTCGCTACTGACAATCGTAAAGTCCTCGTTGGCAATTTCATCAAGCACGTATTGACCCCTACTGCATGCTCAATAGTAGACTCCTCGATGTTGGGCGGGTTCTGCCGGAAAAGTGAGAAGACAGATGACATCCACATGCTCTTGAAAGCGACGAGACAGGCTGAAGATATTTTGTTAAGTCAGGGTTGCGGATTGCACGTGGGTGGACGACAATTTCGACCTGCTGATGAGTGCGCCCATCTTCTCCAAGACCGATGGAATCGTGCGTGGCCCGACAAATTGTGAATATTGTTCCATGATTTTGGAAGGATTCTGATGCTTGCTGAGCGCAGGTAACCTGACAGCACCAGCTGCGTATGAAACAAAGTTCTTAAACAGGATTAGTGAGAAACACTAGCTGAGGGAGCACGATATTCACCGAAATTGTAGCGACGAAAGACACAATACCGCTATAAGCACTCCACTGGGACTCAAGCTTAGCGCCGAGAAGAGCAGCAGGCTTGATAGCTGGAGGAATGGTTCGCCCACAGGGGCTTGAAATGCTAGTACGAGAGCCATGAATACCATGGATGACCTGTTGCTTTGACCCGTAACCGATCATGGTCTGGAGACAAGTGATGGTAGGCTTGTTCTTCTCGGTACGGGCAGCAACAATGACACCAGTAATCGCATTAAGGTCGCTGAGCGCAAGTCAGTCATCGCAAATGTGAATGAAAAACCATCTCTTACTGGGCATTGACATCGAAACGGAGAACTTGCCAATCGTGTGACACGAAGCGCTGCTCAACATTCTCAGTGAATGCGACAATGGTGTCGCCGTCAATGAAAACATTCAAGTGGGGATAAATCGGAACGGTGTGACAGGCGAATGAAAATCCGACTCACAGTCCTTATCATAGATCTGGGACGAACAGATTAATCGAGATGAAAAGTCGCACGTGAACGGTACGCACGTGAAAGGTGTCCAGCTGCAAGTAGTAATGTTGGCAAAACTGGTTGTGTCTGTCGACTGTCGCAATGGCTGCACAAGTTTAGATCTTTGTCAGCCTTTCAGGGCTGGGGATTAACTGATGGGTGATCCATGAGGTTAGCCTCAACAAGTACTGGGGGCGTCGAGCATGGCTGGGGTGTTAACGTAAAAGCTGCGCAGCTGGACTAGTGCCAGAAAGGATCAGAATCTGCGGTGAGTATACGGCACCACTGCTAAGAAGGCTTGCGCAAAGGAAGGGTGGAAGAATCTGGCAGAACTTCAATATATCCGAGGCTCACGGGGTTGGTGATGTAGATCACGGTTCAAATAAACCGACGTCCCCACAGTAAGATGGTGCTTCCAGAATGACCAGAAAGAAGCGCAATACAGGCGCCGTACCTATGGGTTCACCTTGAAGATCGTAAGATATCGTTGCACAAGATAAAGTTGAATAGTTGTGCTTACATGGATGACCAGAGTTTGCCTTGCCAACGACATCAGCAGCAAGAGTGCGGATGGTGGCAAGGAGGCGCTGTCTGTTAGCTGAGACACTGGCATGAGGCTGACTGATAGATTTGAAAGAATAGAATTGTTTGGAGTCAATACATAGCCCTCAAATTCAGACGTAGATGGCGTGAGTCGTCTGATAAATTTTAAGCTATGAACATGAATGTGTGAATGGGAGAGCACCCTAGAATCAAAAGAGTAAATGGTAGACTGAGGATTAAACACGACATTTCTACCATAAACTTTGAAGGAGTACTGCAGCGCATGTAAAGGATGCAGGTCAAGAAAATGAAAGGGGGCTCACCATGGCGTTATTAGGACTTCCTCAACTGTCACTAACTTGTCCAACCAAGATCAGTAGGACCAATAACGAGCCCATGGCACAGAGGGCCCGGGTAGACAGACATGCTGAACAAATAGGACTACGAGAAAGCTGACACAAACAGCATTTATAACAGACAGACGATCAATCACTGCGCAACGATGAAATAAAATGTAACTCACGAATATGTTTTATCCATTCCAGCACCCTATACTTCAAACGTGAGCAAATCGTGGACGTCTCTTATGATCAGCAGAGCAGCAGCGAGATTGGCGTCACAGCTAATGGCCAAATATGCAGGTGTGCAGGCTCCGTCACCTTGACGAGAGAGGCAAGGGGCAGTCTCCGACTCTGATAGTGTAATGATAATATTAGGAGAGAAGTTAAACGACGAATCGCACACCTACCTCCGACACATCACCTGACTTCCCGCCGGCATTCCAAAAGGCTATGAATAATGACGGTTTCTTTTCTCTCTGAGTTGAAAACAATCAATATATAGTGTGTATTCAGTATTGTATATATGCATGCATTGAATAGCATGTACTTACTTGCTAGAGGGACCCGGACTAAGCTGTCAATATTAATGTCACGGTTAGAGTGAGTATCAATGTGGTCACTGAGACGACGAACGAGCGCTAAGCTTAAAGCGGTCCTTTTTTCCCAGGTTGTGGCTGCAGGCTCCGCAATCGAGACGAATCTTCTCTCGTCGTCGTCGTTAACGTTCACGACTGAGGCAATTGGCCTGACAGACGGAATCTGGTAAGCCCTTAAAAACGATGCTGTGAATACGAATAGCCCACCTGATGACCATACTAAGGCCAATCGGTCAAGCGCTCGTTCAGAACGTTCAGGATTCGGTCCCTCACTCCAGTCCTTCATTTTGAAGATGCTATTCGTCAACGACCAATCGTAAGTCGATGACAAACTTTCAGGTTTTGATACACTTTGACTTAACAAGCGCAGGTCTCCCGACACATTTGATTCACTAAACACGTGGGACGACAGCGAGGGTCCATTTGTGAGGGATGCTCTTGGCTATCTCGAACCAAGTGCTAACCTATGCTACTAGGTCATTGGATACACATGTTGCTTTACGCTCATGGGTACCCTCTAAGTGCAATGTGGCGCGTCACCTCATCAAATACACCTGTGTTTCTGTCTGAGACTACAAATACCAGTCATCTACTTCAGCCAAATCCCAAATGACCGAATGTGGACGAAAGTTCTAGGTAACGTGCCTATATTGTTGCACATTGAAGCCGCGCTGACTCGGAGAAGTGTCTGTAATCTTACTGCAGGAAACGACAATCACAGTCTTCGCGTCCCATGGTTTTTGTATTGGTGCTACTCAGCACGGATCTAATCTATCTTGGGTCGTCGCAACCGGCGTTGGTGGGCAATAGTTAGTTCCTGACCCTTCATGGTCATTTATTGTGTTGGTTATGATGGCGAGTGCACTGAGTATTACCTATTATTTGATGCTGATACAAAGCGCACTTACAGCTTTCGTTGGTGCAATTCGCAATACTGACTTTCGGGGGCGTCGTGGTAAAGTACCATCTGTTCCATATGTTCGTCCTCCTGAAACAACTCCAGCGTGGCTTAGTTCCTGACATAAATGCCGACCACCCTATGCCATTCTATGTCCCAGTGGCTTGTCTTTCATGCGCCGTAGGCATATTGCTTCAACGCAAACCCGCTCGGTCTGGCTAGTCGGCAACGTAAGTGTTAATGTTCTTGGTCGTGAGGCTGACCATTTGAACCAGACACAAAACCATCGGGAGTGGGTGAACTTCCTCGACGCAGGGCAGTCGGAATCTATGAGCTTCACCTACAACAGGGGTCGCCTCGTTGCATTCATTTCCTCACTTCGGTGTGAAAATGTGGTTACGGATCAAAGGTCTGTGTTTTTCTGGGTTTTAAACAACATCATCAAATTTGCCACAGGTATATGTCAACTACAGCGGCCCATTATTCGACAGAAAGTGAAACACTTTGGGCGCGGGCTCACCATTCGAAACTCCCTTCCTGCCCGGTGACACTAGTCAAGGCTTCACAAATCGTAAGAAGAATCGTTCTTTGCCCATCAAGATCTTCTTTCATCCTAAGCAGTGCTTCACCCAGGGCCACAACTTCCTTTGCGACCTTAATTAGAGATCGAGGTGGTCCTTCTTCAAACGATTCGGATTGCCTTTCGAGCTTCCTACGCTTCGATTGCGGAAGTTCAATGCCGGGCACTGACACTTCCCACACGGTGGTAATGTCGCGAGAGATGCTATGTGCAGTCTGCGTGCGGTGGTGAGTACATCATTTGCGAGATTGATGAAAAAACTGCGCGCACTCACATCATTCCCGTGTAGTATCTTCCGTTTTAGACTTAACGCACCGATAACATCAGAGTCACCATTTCCAGTTTCTGATGCCTGAAATTAGACCCATTAGAACAACTTCGTTCTGTGCATCTTTGATGTACCTGCTCTAGGTCTGAAGGTAAGGGTTCGGGGCACTTGTACCTTGCCATGTCCTTATACCTATAGCAGCCGCAGGAATATACAGTGGCGCCTTGCCCATGCCCTTGATAATTATTGCAGAAGTTCTTGTGACTTTCCGGGGTAGAACTTCTGGATTGGTTGGCCTCTTCGCCCGTTCTGGGAGCCTCAATCTCGAAGTCGGCGTTCGTCAAGAGGACTTCAGCTCCATCATTGAAGTCAGAGGGACGGGAATCCATACTGCGAGAATCCCAGTCAGAGTCAAGTGTCATTTTCTTTCCAAGTCCTCATTGAAGGTGAGTTATTTATCATAATTTCGGTCTCACGC